>KK119579.1:227152-247826 GCA_000611955.2 Stegodyphus mimosarum
CTATAAATAGATGATTTTTACGATGTATATAATAGAATTATAGAGTTCAGTAGATTCACATGGTGACATAACCGAGAAGAAGAACTTAGCAGACGTTAGCGTAGATACAACACATTAGTTTTATTTTCTGAAAACTAATTCTTTAGGACACATATTTATTCCTCCTACAAGTCATCATTATGAATGTTATTAGCAACCAAAATTTTATAATTTGTCACACATCGTTACACAACGGATGAATCGGATGAATGCTCATTTCAGCAAAAGGGTACTTATAAAGCTGTTTTCTTCGTTTAAATTTTGGACTGTGATTGGATAAAAAGTATCTACAATGCTACCCTTACATAGTGGCTCAATGCAGATTAATTTTCAGGTAACGCATTTTAGATTCCAAGAAGGTTACGTAACCAAATTAAAATGAGGAATTAAAAGGATTATTGCTAAATTAAAGTTAGTAGCTTTTGTTCATAATTTGTATCTCATGTATATATATATAACTATCCTGGCACTTTTATTTGAAATTTTTCAACTGTAGAATTTCCAAGGATAATCATAAAAATTTAAAAAAACACACAAGTAAGATCATTTAATCATTTAGAGGGGGATGTGTTTGCATAACTGCCTATTTTTGGATTTACATAATCGCTAGGTACAACAAAATGCAATTATCGATTAATTATTTGAACTAAAAAGTGTTTAAAGTATTATTTTAATAATTTCATCACACAAACTTTCTAAATTTCAAATAGATTCATGGAATAATTTTTGTTTGACTCACGCGATCTTTTCCATGATTACCTTTTGAGCTACAAAATAAACCTACCATTCGTACTTTTTATAAATTTGCAAAACTTTCAGGAATTTAGCTATTTTAAATTATTGTGATTTTATAACAAGAAACCCTTCCCCCTCCCCTCGAAAAAATGTTTAATTTGATTATAATTTAATTCTTAAACTTTTATCAAGAAATGATGCTCTATATTTTAGGAGATTTATTATTTTAGTCACTTTTGTATTTAAGATCATAGAATTATTCTGGAAGAAGAATGATATTAACGTTTCCCTTTAAGATATTGGTAAATATATGGAATATGTTAATTAGACTTATAGAAATATCACTGAAACAAATAATACAGCCTTTTAGGAGGAATGATTTTTTTAGGAAGGTAATAGCTTTCTCGATGTCCTCCTTGTTTATCTCCATTACTTGAATTCAATATTGTAACACCATATTTGGATTCATTGGACCATATTGGATTATTTTCAGTGTAGTAAATGAAACAATTCGAGAAGTAGACTGAAGGAAATGAGGCTAGAAACTTTATCGTTGTTCTTCAACGTTAGATTTACTCTTCTTTTGCGCAATAAAATTTAGCAATTTTATCTATCTAAATACCCCGGCGCAGTTTCTTATCAGTCTGTTTACAGTTTCACATAGATAAACAAATAAAAATTCTTGTAATCTGCATATAACAGGCAGTTCTTAATTAGGAAATAGTTTATTATTTCCTTCGCCTTGGAATGGGCATTTATGACACTCTCATAAAAAATATAAACCATTTTTACAAGTACTCTTAGTCGTAAAACTTTATGTAAATTAGCGAATTTTACACATGGAAGCTTCTTTAATAAACTTTTTAAAAACTTATATCTTTCAAAAAATGCAATAAAATGCTTATCGAAAAACCTAATAAGATAACAATCAATGAAGAAAATGCAAATACTTCAAATCTGAATGACGCAATTATTCGCATAACGCATAACACTTCAGAAATTTTCATAAACAATGCTGAATTCCATAATTAAATGTAAATTTTAACGTCATATGCCCTATTATCAGTTCGACGTTTCTACCTGTTTAAAATTATTATACATTATAAAGCATTGTAAGCAAAGTATTCTAAACGTTATATCTTCAAAGAGAGAGATATGCAACCAAAAATTCGAAATTTGATTATGAAGTTTAATGGAGGTTAAGCATATAGGTCCATGTCTCAGTTAGTTCAAAAAAGATCTAACAAGATTTCAGATAGTGATACGAATTTAGATGATTTAGAAAGTACTCTGTTGAAAATCTCGACCAAGACTTTTCAGAAAATTCACAGTGCAGACTATTCATTCCTTCAGAAACTGTGCAGCCAATTCAGAAACAAGCGCCCCAAAACTGCATGAAAACATTCTGCAAGATAGAGGTGAAGCTATTCATTCATAAATTATCAAACCACAAAGTAAAACAATTAAACCGTAACTAATATTTTATGCCTATTAAGTCACGTGGTAGAGCAGCAATGAAACAATGCCTAGTATCAATTTCCAATCAATTTCAAGAGATCTCAATTAGTAAAACACTAAATCAAAGAAGAAACACAATTTTAAATAGAGTGAATTTTTTTATAAAAGCACATTTAATATACATGGCCGGGAGAGGCTCAGTAAGATTTCGAATAAAAAAAATGAAAGTTGAAAATATTGTGTTTAGGGTGAAACATGGATGAAATGTAATGATTAAGCTACAAAGAGTCTTTTCCAGGACAGGAAGCCAAACTGACTGTTTTCGTTAAAAGAAATAACGACTCAATACAATATTTGAATATATTGTGGGTTAATGTGAGACGAACTGTGAACAATTTGTTTAACTGGTTATGGCAAGCACACGCGGATCATCGGCTTAAGAAAAGGAATGCCTTCCTGGCAGACTTTTTAATGGAAACTAGCTCGTATTTTTCGTTGCACATGTAGAAAAGATCTACAAATTCCTTACATCCAGCCAATCTGGTGAGCTTCAAACCCAGAACAAACTGACAGTGATCTTTTTTATTAGGTCACTTGTGCGCCTGTAGATAATATGAAAATTGAGAAAAAATAAACCTTTCTACAGTGTAAAGATTTTAAGCATATTATTTGGATTGCACAGGAGTTTCGAATTAACTCCAAACCAACGAGCTAAAATTTTTTGAAAATTATGTAAGATAACATAGCGAAGCGTGTCGAACAATTTGGTGTATCAAACTGAAATTCTGTGAGAGATTGATTTGCTCTAGCCGCCCAGACCGAAAAGTGGTTAGTGACTCTGACTGCTGTACCGAAGGGCAGGGTTCGAATCGCGGGGCAGGCATGGATGTAATTTGACCGTCCCTACATAGGATGTAACGATGACCCACCTGTTAGGTGGTTCCATAATAAAGAGACCACCGCTTCCGGCCTTAGTAGTAGCCAACATCTATGAATAGATAGAGCCCGCCGTTGGGAAAAAAATTGATTTTCCCTACTAATGAAGGAGAATTATCACAGATGCCTTGTTTTTCCAGTGTCTATGTGTTACATAATCAACTAAAAATCAGAAATAAATTGCTTTAAAATATTATTCGGCATTTGTTTTTTGTTCTGTATACAGTCTCTTTGTACGCATTTTGGAAAGGTATAAAATAATAATTTTGCTAATAAATATTGCTTTTTAGTTCTTGTAAATTTCTATTGGATATTTCTTCTTTTTCAAGAATGTAATAATTTTAACAATAAATCATATTTCAATATCATGTTGTTTATCAGTATGTAATTCTTGTATGGCAGATCTAGACATTTGTGACTGACAATTTATCCCTGTAAACTCAACATTAAGCCCAGAAACTAGTTTAAACATTTTGCAAGAAACTGGAAAACCATATTTATTCTTTCATAATATTTTATGAATACATAGTACAATAATAATATAATATTTAAGTATATTTCAGCTTATGTCTATACGGTGTAATAGATATGTCTTATAACAGTATAGTCAGGTTTTGATGGTCTCGGTAAGATTTCGAATTAAAGAAACAAATAAATGAAAATGGAAAATCTTCTTGCACTCAGAGAAGGTAATGCAATGGTTTGGGAATCAGGGACACTTTTTGAGTTATGGAAGTTAGAATGACTTGTTTTGCATAAAAGGCACTGAGGCAGGCATAATAAATGAAATTTGTACTTCCATTGAAATCATCATGTCTATGAAAATTATTAGCGCTACAAGTAGCCTGAGTGACTAAACTCGCTAAGCAATGGCCCACTTCTTCCAACTTTCTCTTCCCGGTAACTAAGCGGGTTGATTGTACAGTTTTTTCGTGGTTTTACTCCTGTAAATATGACCCTCTTTCTTTCAGAAAGGCATACTTCACTTTGTACACACTGTTTAGATTGCCAACGATGAATCCTTCAATTCAGAGCAAAGCTGAAAAAAACAGGAAATTTGCTCATAAAACTTTGACGAAGTGGAAGAATAGTAGTTTCGAGGTTTTAACCAAAGAAGTACCAAGAAATGTATCTGTCAATAAAGATTAATTATTTTGTACAGCTACAGAAAATTATATGTTTTTAAACTTGCCATGAAGTTATTGATTCCCATTCAAATGCATAAATCTTCGCATTACTTCGTGGCCTTTTGTTAGTAAGTTTTGATACAGAAAATTTAAATAACATTAAAAGCAATCAGGACTAAAATATAGAACTGAACATTTTTCGAACGATCTTTTATTTTTCACAAGTACTTCTATACGTTTTGCAGCTAAAACACTACTATGATTGATTAACTGGCCTACAATTCTTTCCCAGTTATCTGGAGCAGGGATTCCCAAACGTTTTCTTCCATCAACCCCTTTTAAAAGAATTGGTGTCTGCATTAACTCCTTTACATGTTCCTGCATAATATATGAAACATAATCATAATACAAATAAATGCACAGAAATAACTTATAAGACTTCTTTATGTTAATTAACCTGTTATTTTATGTTTTGGATCTTTAATATCTCTTCTCCCTTCCGTTTTTCCGCCAGAATGTAAATTAATTAGAGAGTATATATAGTGAGGTTTTTAGATTGTAAGACAAACAGTGTTCTGCCTCTCACTGTCACGTTTTTAAGTTACTAGTTAAGGTCAAATTTGCAGTCTTCGACCTTCCATTGTAATTGCCGACAGTTGATATTCACGCTAATTACGTTTTGAGCCGACTTCGCATTAACTGATTTATGTAGTTTTCGGCTACTAGTTTATTTGAATTTAACTTTACATTTGGACTTATTGTTGCTCTAACTTATTTCGCCACAAGTTTTGGCTGAGTTGTACTCACAGAGTGTGTCGTCTGTTCTTATTCAGTTTTAAATAAAGGATCTTTTACACTCTTCTAGAATTTTAGCTGTTATTTTAGCGATAATTTGCTCAACTTTTACCAAGAGTCTGGACACTTTGGATGATCGTAAAATGCACCAGATGTGACATGCTTAAAGACAACAGTTAGAATAAGAATATGGACAAAAGTTTTGAAAAACATCTTTTATTTAGATATGTATTTTATTATGTTTTGTAGTACTGCCCTTTTTTAATTTTACAAATATAGAAAAGAGAAAAGAGAAAGTCAGTGTTGTCAGTCAGAAAGAAAAGAGAAAGTCAGTGTTGTTAGGTAACCAATTTTAAGTTTGGGATATCTCTCTCGGATCATTATTAAATTCCGTATCTTAGGATACACATGTGTTTTAAACAAGACTTGTGTTTGAACACCCTCTTTAAAAGCAATCGACTGTTCTTGCATCATAATATGGAAATCAAATAAATGGCAATTCTATAAGCTATGCTGCCACATTCACATTTTCAATATCTTGGAAGTGAACATTAGACTTTTTTTTAATTTTACAAAGGCTAGTATATAATATATATTTTCTGAGAAAGTTTTCGTTTCTTCGTATTTTTGGGGTCGTGTTTGCTTGTGCTTTTCGTTTTGCTTTTTATATTGCACTTTTTTTGCTTAAAAATATATTATTGATTTTCAAAATATACTAAATAATATTTTTGTATTTTCTGCCTTAGGTTTATTTTATATGATTTCTTCCGTACTATACGATACAGCTTTATGTCAATAAAGAATTGATTATCAGTTTTACAACATTAATAATTTTGTTTTGGTAATCAATAGGATCTTCATTATGCTTATTAATTATGCTGTACATATTCGTCTGTTGATAACCAATCGATCACTTGATCATCATTGAACCCTTTTAAAATTTCATCAATCTCCAGGGGTCAATAGCAAACCTACTGGCAACCCTTGATTTAAAAGGATGCTTAAATAAGGTTCACATATTTTCCATTAATTTTAGTGAATTTCTGAGTGTGCTAGCAAGCCGGCATCTATCATCAAACCATCGTTTCAAGAATCGTCATCGTTTCGTACAAGTCCTTGGTGGAAGTTGTTGTTTCTGCCTCTTCGCTGCTGGGAGTTCAAGGGTGAAGGACGGACTTCGGCCTGTCTCTTCACCGACTGTCTCTTCACCTACCTCCTCGTTTCATGATGCACGTTTAACTCTTCTGAAAAGTCCGATGATATGGTTCCTGGTTTATAGAAAGCCAACTGTAGTTTTTTATTGAATATATTCATTCTATATGCAGTTTCTGAAAATTCCACAACACTGAGTAGACCTCAACATACATTCGTTGATGATTTAATAGAAAGCACTAAAAGGACTTTTTTTTCGACTTTCAGGAATAGTTTTAATTTTAACAAAATTTTAATAGACATTTTACTATCAATCCCTCTCCTGTTATTCCCATCAATGGTATTCCAACAAGAGAATGCAATGTTCCATTTAGGTAAATTAGATATTCATCAAATAATGTAATTAATTTTGTAATCCGAATCCCCTGTTTCATGAGCGAAATTTCACATTTGTTCCAGCCACTTGATATAGAGCATCACATTTATCATTCATCAAATCATCAAATCATCAGATGGAGTTTTTTGTAAAATCCATAGAGTTCTAAAACCCATTCCCTCTAACACAATTCGCTATATTTTCTCTGAAATAAAACTTTGATTGATTCCAAAAATGCATATATATATATATATTTAATCACTAGTAGTATTTAATCACTTCTGTAATGTGAATAAAATGCAACATAAAACTTCAAACAATTCACAAAAATCTCCAAATTACTAAGTTAATTGACAATAAATAGAAACATCAAACAGTAATAATTTTTCACAGTTTAGTATTTATATATAGACTGTTGATGACTTTTAATTTCTACATGTAAATAAAAAACTGAGCAAATTACAAAAGAAAAAAACTCTTTGAGTGTTATATAATACGAACAATCAAGTAAGGGAATATTATCCATACATTGATAGCTGTTAGTCTAAACTTTGAACAAATTTTTCAAAACCTGCTAGTGATCAAAAATGATTTATTGGCCCTTCTTGTATTAAACAAGCAAGGATGAGCAATGTTCCGATTTTAGGAATTCTTCTAAAAATAATTTGAGGAAACAAAGTGGACTCAACTATTATTTCAAAATAAATACAGGCAAAATAATATAATTAAATAAAAATTTTCCTTCTTATTCTTCTTGACTAAATTTTTAATTTAAAGAGAATATTTTGAAGACCGGTTAAAATCTTTCCGTAACTCCTTTTTAAAGATCACGCTGCTAAATACTTCACTTTGAAATCAGTCGCGATACAAACGTACTATTTAGATTTGACTATATTTGACCTTTTCTTACAAGTACATAAAACGCGAGACTAGTTGATTAACAACAGAAAAGTACGCAAGAGTTATTTAACTTTGAGCAAAACTAGCATGAAAGCAAATGGAAATGTAGAAACGATGTACATACTTTAAAAATTTACTTCAAAGATATATTCTGATAGAAAAAGCAAAGGTTTTTGAATATATATATATATATATATAATAAAGCAAAAATAAAATCATAAATAATAAAAATAAAAAATTGGGGAGTATTTAATTTAATGCGATTTCCTTCTCTATTCACAATTTAATGCCGGTTCAGACTCTTATCAACAAAAAACTCTCAATTTAACTCATTTCTGCAACTATGTAAATACATGTGGTAAGTGAAGTAAAGTAGGAAAAAAAACAGCTACTTATTGTGAAACATCGCAATCTTGGAAAACTGAATACTGAAGACTATTTTCCCGCCAGCACTATAAAGTTCTATTACGCAAAAAATAAACGCGTATGCAAGTAAATATTTTATTAAGATATTCAAAAAAATTTTATAAAGTTTTACATATTATATTTCGTAATATTTCGATATGTGTACCATTAGTTACTCGACGGACGGTATTCAATTTCAGTCAACGTTTTTTGAAAAATCCCCTGAGTCACAGTTTCAGTTGCAGCTATTATTTGACGTTGTAAGTGGCTGCTATTGGTAATTTTTTAAAGTATAAACGATATTCTTAATATTTACCCAGAATAGAAAGTCCAATGGTATAATATCTGAGTTTCGTGAAGGACTTCGGAATGGATCACTCATCCAACCCATGAGATGGAGAATTTCTCATTCAAGGCTGTATGCAGATAGCCATCTAGAGAAAGCAGAAAAAACGTACATTATTCAACTCCATTTCAAAAGAAAAATTATTCCTTAAGCTTAAAATTTCATTGTATGATCAGGGTTCGAAATCCCAGCATTCCTTTTCAAGCACCCGGTACTTTTAAATCGAGATCTTTCTGCTTGTCCCTGTATATCTATCATTGCTATACAGTTTATATTGGGTTGGCTACCAACAATAGTAGAAAGAATAAAAAAGCTGAACATTACTAGTTATGTCACGAACACTGAACGTTTTTGGCTGCATGGGGTTTTACAGTTTTCTACATGCGTATCTTAAAATCACTCTCCTTTAGAAGGTCCTTCTCAAAAAGCAAAGCTTCTGAGGACTGAAATCAGCTAACCAAATCAAATCACACCATGGCAGATTTCTGAATTTCATTAGTCCTAATTGTTGTAAAATATCCAATATCCCGTCACAGAAACATTAATTCTGAAATTTAAGCAAAACTTTTATAAAATGAAGGGAAAGAAGCTCTACCAAGGCAATATGATTGCACACTTGTATTACAGAGACATGTTTTTGCAAGCTTAAGTTATGGCGATTCAAATTTTACTAGTCACTTCTTTAAGTTATTTTAGTATCGTAATTTAGAGTTCTAGAGATAACTGCAAGTGAAAAAAGGAACGTAATTCATCACTTTTTCCGTGTTACATCGCTAGCCAAAAACGCGAAAACATCAGTTTATTTTTAGCTCAGTGTAAACTGCGGAATGAAAAAAAACGTATATGCCCTAAAAATAATCTCGAAACATTTTCTTCTCAAACAGCAACTTAAAATAAGAAAATTTTAATTCCTTATGGTTAAAATAGTGTTACAATAAAGTAATCAGTGCAATTATAATATTAAAACTCAGGGAAGTTTTCATGTTATACTAAACGTGAAATTTATGTTCTAAACTAAGCAATTTGTCTTCTTATTTCGCTTAACAAAATTTCTATAAATGCAAAAAAAATAAAACCTTAAAATTGTGAAAGGCTATTTCTCAAAACATTTAATTCTGGCAGCCTTAAAAGCCTGTTAATAAAGATATTGAAAACCTTAATAGAATATGTAGAACAGAAATGAATGTATGGTCTTAATTTCATTTGTTAGAAAAGTAAAATATACATGATCGCGAAGTATTTTGGTTTATTTTTATGTCATTAACATAATATGGATGAAGTTCCCAGCGCAATAAATACGCTAGCTGCGGTGAAAATTTTTATCTCGACTAACTTTAGTTTTTCATTTTACTTATCGGAAATAAACAAATATTTTACAAGTAAAGCAAATGGACTCAGTATACGAAATGCAAAAATAGTGGACTGTGAAACGTAATTATGTTAAAGAGAAGATTTTAAGGGTGTACTTTTATTGTATTGTATAAATGAAATTGCCATTATACCAAGAGAGTTACTTGAATGTTGCTAAACTATCAAAAGGGAAAAACATAAAAAGATTCCAATCAATTACGAAATACTTTACAGGCTTTGCCAGCAAATTTTTGCCATTCCGTAAAAACCTCCGGGAAGAAAATTTTCCGTGACCAACCACTCTTGTTACCAGGACTTCAAAAACTGTTTCTAAAACTGCAGGAATTTCTTAGTAGAGACAATAGTGAAACGAACTGTTTCGTTGTTTTGATATGAATTACAGATCACAGAATATAGAGCTGAATCTACCCTATCTAATATACCGCTGATTAAACTATGGCATGTAAACTCGAAAAAGGATCACTTACTTATATGGAAGACACACATACGGCCATATGTACGTAGAGCGTCAGAAAATATCTTCCTTACATTAGACCTTTTATTAACTACAGTAATACTGCATAGAGTATACTAACATATCCATTATAAGTTCAGTGTATTGTAAATTGCATCAGTTATATATATCATTAAAAGTGAAATAAAGATTTAAAATTTTAAGAAGTGCGTATATTTCTTTTATATCGCTAAGTCTGTTAAACAACTGCAGATTGCTTAAATTTGAAAATTATGTTAAGTCTTATGTTATGTCTTATACTTTTCAGAACAGCAGCACTTTGTCACTCAGCTAACAACCCGTTTACGACGGCACGGTGAGGATAAATTAATGATCACATGCTTCGCGCAATAGCAGCATTTGACAAATCGTATGAATGATAAAATCGTAGTAACGTAACGGTCTGGAAATTTTGAAAAGATCTCGTTAAAGACTTTTCTAACGTCAAAACCTACATATAAAGAATTTTTAATATTTCTTACTCTCTTGCTAATTGTAAGGTTAAAAAAAGACATCTAAACCTATGATTTCTCTTAAAACAATGGTCATAAAAAATAAACAATGGTCTCTTAAAAAGATGGTCAACTGCAGCTCATGGTCTTTCGCTCTCTAACTTCGCTCTTGAGACGTACGATAAGATTAAAACTTATTATTATTGATCTTCGTTTCACGGTGCGTATATACACTGCTGATCTCAAAACCTGAAACTCAAAAATTTAAAAAGATAAAACTACTAAGCTTATTTTACAAATTCCTGCTAATGCAAAGATGCAATTTTTATCAAGAGAGTAACAATTTGGAGATATGATCATCGCAATCACGGATTGATATTATTCTACCGCAATCATATTCGGGCACATGCTCGAATGGACGTTCTGTCTTCTAACACGAAATATAGGGTAAAAAGGTAAACGCTTTTAGGTAAACAAACATGAAGAAAGGATTCCCGTATAGAAATCCCGTGTTCTCTTCTTATTTGCACGGATTATAGGTGGAGTTACAGGCGCCCATTATTTGCGTATTTACTGTATTGCTAATCATTTTTACGTCTAAACATGCTGTATCTATTATACAAATTTCACATTGATCAGCTGCTACTTTGGGAGTCGACTAGGAGCAAACCCGGCTTTCTGGCTAAGTCAGAAGACAGACTCTACTTCTCGGGAAAAATTTTAAATCTTCATAGTGACTGGGGAACACTGGGGGACTGTAGATGTCAAACAAGCGTTCTTTGATTTTTAGGTGGATGTGTAGCCGTCTACCACTTACTTTGTTTACAATTACCAACACTTTGTGAAACAACAGTCCTCCTAGGTTGACCTCCTTGGATCGCTTCTAAGGGTTGGGGCGATTACCTGTCTATGGCTGTCTCGAGCAAAGCCAGGTTTTAGTTTCCCTTCCTGCTAGTGCACTGCTTCTTTCACCTTATTTCCATTTGGATATCTAGCAGGGTATTTTTATACTTACAAAATAGGACTAAGATGCTCATAGTCCTATTTTGAGAATTTAATAAAAAGAATATCACAAGAAATTGGCTTTGATGAACCTAAGTTCTGCATGAGTGCCTGTAGATCTCTCGTTAACTCGTACTACATTTTAAGCCTGCCGCTTAGTGGGAATAGTGGTTAGTGACTCTGCCGAAGGGCCCGATTTCGAATCCCGGAGAAGACATGGATGTTGGTAGATGTAGAGTGTTTGTGCGACATGAGGATACTCTAATTATGTGGCGAGCCAAAAGTTCTCTTTGGAGGTTGGTGTTAGAGTAAGAGGGGATGGAAACCTCCCGGGGTATTCTTCAAAATTGGGGGCGGAAAAGAACAAAGTTGTACTGTCACCTCTATTGTGCGCAAGACTTTTGACAACGATACTCACGATCTTCACTCCTTGCCATGATGAATTTCGTGGGCTTGTTCCGGTATCATACAAGCGAGATGAGTCACAACAATAACATCTCGAGCCTTCAAATTTCAGGACATAAATATTTTACTGAAAAAATGTGGATATTTAAATGGTATTATAAATCTGTTATTCACGTAACCATATATTTTAAACTGTAAGTTGTTTTGTCTTCAGAACTTTCGATACACGTAATCTGAAACACATAGAAATACTTTCTTGAAATTTTCCGTATTTATTTGCCTGGTACGTAATCATAAATGATTAAGGAGTAGGTATTATAATTTTCAAAGTGCCTAAGTTTAAATTACATCAAGTTCCAGATCAGAAAATTAAGAAGAGAAGAGAAATTAGAAAGGTTTAAACAAAACTCAGTATAACATCTTTATGAAGTCACACAACTGAGAATTTAAAAATATGGAGAATTTTTCGGTTAACTCATAAATGCTGACGAAATAAAACATTATGTAACCGGGCATATCTTGGTTCTAATGCACCAAGAACAAGTCAGGACACACTCATGTCGTGTTTGGTGCTGTCCTACATGAGATTTTCCCGAAACAACCTTGAAGATTTTATTTCCCGGTTCAGCCTTCTTTTTTTTTTCTTTACCTTGTAACACTATACTTCATTATCTACGTTAAGAGTTTTTTTTTAAATATTCTTAGAAAAATGGATTTCAGTAAAACTTTCGAAGACGCAAGAGTCTAAGTTTCGGATGGCAGGTCTATTGAACTGAAACATGCACATAAAAATGGGAATACATCTGCCGATGTAACAATTCCGATAGAAATATTCTTATAAGTACAGGTAAGAAAATGACCCAAAAACGTCATGTATGCAGAGCGAGCGAAACAAAAATTGAAGCAAAATGAGTTGTTTTAGAAAATGTCGAGAACAGTTAACAACCATTTCTAGGATATGAGAAACTTACTTCTACGATATAAAGAAACGTTTGCCCATGCTTTCGTTAAAAGTTTAAATTTCGTTAATAATGTACGGAACTTCGAATCAGTAAAACCATCAAAGCATAAAAATCGCCGTAAGGCTCTTGGATTTCATTCATGGCAAGATAGCGCGGAATACATCATTATTCTAGAAAAATATTCCGAATTTCTTTGTTATTTTATGATGGTCAAGAAGATAGAATTCTTGCATTCGGTATCGACAGTGCTATGAATAGTTTAAACGGAAATAAAGAGTGATGGAACTTTCAAATCATGTCCATTGCACTTTGATCAGCTTTACAGTACCATGCAGATGTTAGAAGTTCTGAAGATATAACAAATATAATGCTAGTTATATATACGTTGCACTCCCATAAGAAAAAAACATAAGTGAAAGTTTTTTTTATTAAGTTATTTCTCCCACTTTCGTGGTGCAGCGGTCAGCACGCTTGGCGCGTATTCCAGAGGTCCGTGGTTCGAGTCCCGGCGAAGACGTTGCTCATTTTTTCCGTTTCCTGCTTCCAAAAAATACCTAATATCTCTAAAAAGTAATAAAATACCATCATGGTCAATAATTATTTGTCATTAGTGATATTTTTTGTTGAAGTGAAAGGCTTCAACATCCATTACATCCTTTATGTCATTACTGCTGTTAAGAATGTTTTCTCTTTTGTTGAAGCGAAAGGCTGCATCTTCCCTTATAACCAGTGCTATACACTCACTTCCAAAAGTTAAGTTTGGAGAGGAAAATGCTAATCTCCGGAAGCCAATCAGAATTGAAGAGGATGCAATTCGCTGCACAGATAGATGGAAGTATGCAAATATGTTCGGTAACAACTAATCGCGCTTTCATGTCAAGAAATATGCAAAAAAGGCAGTCTTATAAGAAGCCATCTTTGTGAAGGGTTACAGAAGTTGATTTCAAGTGCTGATAGAAGGTGTTTAAAACTTTCGTACAATTTGTTTTCAAGGCATACGTGTTTCTATGACTTCCAGAAGACAAATGGAAGATTTTGAGAGCTGGCGTGCTGTGGGGCGCGTTGCAGCAGGACCGTCGATCACAGATGTTGCTCTTTTCTTCGGCGTTTATCATTCTGTAATTTCACGTTTACTTAAACAATTCCAAACCACACAGACAGTTGTCCGAAGGCCCGTAACCGGTCGCCCAAGGGTTACAACCCCCGCAGAAGATCGATATATTGCTGTTGTAGCCAAGCGGAATCGCAGAGCGACCTCCACCCGTGTGACATCTATAGTTACAGAGTCCATTGGTAAGGCGATATCTGCAGCTACTGTACGCCGAAGATTACATATGAGTGGACTGTACGCCCAGGTACCTCGAGTTTGTGTTTCTCTTTCCGTCCAATAAAGAGGGGCACGATTACAGTGGTACCGGGAACATGTCAATTGGAATGTGTCTGACTGGGGCAACGTCATGTTTACTGATGAGTTAAGATTTGCTCTGGAACCAGATGACAAGCGTATAAGGATATGACGTGAACAACGAACATGTAGTCAGTCCCAAAACATCACCGAACATCACGCATTCCAAGGCGGAAGCATTATGGTGTGGGCAGGGATTTCATTAGGCTATCGCACCGACCTGCATATCTTTAAACGGGGTTCTTTGACGGGTGTCCGGTATCGAGATCAAGTCCTAGAATCCATTGTGAGATTGTACGCTGCAGCAGTTTGCCCTACTTTTGTTTTAATGGATGATCATGCACATCCCCATAGAGCTGACATCGTCGATGGCTACCTGGAGAGTGAAGGGATTGCGCGTATGGCGTGGCCAGCATATTCACCCGACCTTAATCCCATTGAAAATCTTTGGGATTCTCTCGGCCGTGCTGTATCTTCACGTAATTATTGGTTTTGTTTCATACATAAATATATATGCTACATCGTGGATGACTACCTGGAGAGTGAAGGGATTGCACGTATGGCGTGGCCAGCATATTCGCCCGACCTTAATCCTATTGAAATCTTTGGAAAGCTCTCGGCCGTGCTGTATCTTCACGTTTCCCACCTCCAGCCACTCTTATTGAGCTGGAAACTGCTCTACAGGAAGAATGGCGATTGCTTAATTCTGCGCTGGTTGACCACCTAATTGAAAGCATGGTCACAAGGTGTAAACTTTGTATACGGATGAGGGGGGATAACATACCCTATTAATGTACTTTTTTTTCATTTTATAATATTGTTTTCATTTCTGTATATAATTTTTGATTTTGTTTTATGCATAAATATATATGCTACTTTCCTGCCGAATTTTGTGTCAATCAAAGCAGTATTTGTTGATTATTTTGCATTTTACATCTTCGTGCTTAACTTTTGGAAGTGAGTGTACTTGCATGCATGCTTATCGAAAAAGCATGCTTTTCAAGATTATGTTCCTTAGTTATCCATATGCGGAAAATATAGCAATAATTATAAAAAGGTATAATTCTAAAAATTTTCGATTTTTTTAATTTTGAGATTTTTAGTTTTCATTCAGATATTTTTATAACGTATTTAAACATGGTTTTTCATGGAAACTAAAGGAAGTATAAAGTCATTTAAAATAATACTGATAAAAATATACTTGGGGTGTGAAGAATACAGAAAGCTCTCCGAAAATGAATTAGAGTTGAATTAACTTTAGATTAAGCAAGTTTTGAATGAAATAAAGAAACTGAAAGTTATGATTAAATTAAAAATATAAAATGTAGGTTATTATCCAGAAATCTCAGCTTAGTGAGAGCTGTGTTACTGGAGAACTTTCTAAGTGAATATTACACAGAGATAAACCATGAAAAAAAATATACGCAGCCGTAAACGATAACACCGAGATTTAAATTGAGGACGAAATATCAATTATTTCTGATTTCACTCATTTGTCTGGTTAAAAGCTAAACAATTAATGGTCAAGGAAAGCATCATCATTTCATTGATATGCAATACTAAGTTACCTGGAAGATTCCTAAGAAAATATCATTAAATAAGCTATTATTAGCCAAATCTATCATAAAGCGACAAAATGAGAAAAGTATATATAGCGTGTAACAATATTTATTTCGGAATTTTAATTCAACGTTATTTCTAATTAAATATTATTCGTTAAGTAGCCTTAATTATTTTCAGTACTTTAAACTATATTTTTTTAAACAACTTAAATTTGAAGTTACGATTATTTAAGATTTCTGTTTGAAATTAATCAATTTCTTAACTTATTTTAATTACTTAGGACAAATGGAAGCATATTTCGCAAAGAAAACCTTTTTAATTAACAACGAACTTATTTATTTAGCATTCTAAACATATCAATGAAAGAACATTCCGTGCACTGTCACGCTCAAAGCATATGAAAACAAAACATCATTGTTGCCACAAAAATTTTACATTATAATGAACATATTAAATTATTATGGATTAATTGAGTTCATGCACGTTCCTTAACATCCTCAACACCTTGCAATTTTAGGAATTTGCAACATATTTTCTACTCGGTTCAGAGATACAGTCGATGAGAAACTTTTACTTGTCTTCCGACCCTAGTGGTTATGGGTCTGCCTGTTGAAAGGGACTCAGTCAGAGGCTCGCCTATCCTTGATGTATCAATCTGACCATCCAGAGGCTTTGGTAGTGGGAAGGATCTTCTATGATCTGCATCTTGATCTGGATTTAACGAGACTTGAGGCTGGAAATGCTGAGGTAGCTCTGAGGGACGAGCCACTTCTAAAGTATTTGAACGGGTCTTATTTTTTCCCCGTCAGTCGTTTTTACTTTTGCCACTCTTACATGACCATCTGCACCTGGAAATACTTGGACAACAAGTCCAAGTGGCCAGTTGATGCGTTTTTTCGGAGTTCCAATCAGCACCACATGACCCACTTCTAAAGTATCTCCTTTTCGTTCTCTTTTATGGACTAGCATGGCTAGGTACTCATTTCTGAATCTCGAGCGTAAATAATTTCGAAGATTTTGTAAATACCGCAAGCGACGATTTAAACTTTTGCTGTCTATAGTATCCAGATTCTTTACATCATTGTGAGGGATTCCTTGTATAAAATATGCAGGTGTCAATGGCTTTAACTCCGCAGTCTCGTCTTCTAAATAAGTTAGAGGTCGTGAATTCATTGTTGCTTCACAGCCGCATAATATAGTTTCCAGTTCAATGTAACTGACCATTTTAGAACCCAAAACTGATCTTAAAAGTTCTTTTATCATCCGTACCAACCTCTCCCAAAATCCTCCCCACCAGTCAGCGGTTGGGGGATTAAATTTCCATTTAATCTTCTCAATTGTTGAGAACTCCATTATTTTTTTCCAATCAAGTTCTTTTAATGCATTATTCTTTCCTACAAAGTTGGTACCATTGTCGGTATATAATATGCTTACTCTACCCCTTCTTGCAATGAAGTGCCATTATAATAGAATCTGCTGATAAAGATTTTGTCAATTCAAAGTGCACAGCACGATAAATCGCACAAGTAAAAATAACAATCCATGCTTTTTCGCCAGACATTACATACAGTGGACCAGCCAAATCGATTCCAGTGACCTCAAAAGCTTCAGCATATCTTATGCGGTCCTTTGGTAAGGGTGCAAATGGTGGTTGAACAGATTTCCCTTTGAATCTTTTACAAATAACACACGTCGAACAAATTCTTTTCACAAAACGTCTCACATAGACAATCCAATAATCTTCTCGCAAGTTGCAAATCAAGGTCCCTATACCTGCGTGCTGTAGTCGCCGATGTTTCTGGTCTATTAGGCGATGAACTAATGTATGGTTCCCTGGCAATAAAATTGAACACTTAAAGTTTTCGTCTTCATCACTTAAAATTAGTTTAATTGTTACTCGAATAAGTCCAAAGTCATCCTTAAATGCAAGCATCCCTTTCAAATTTTTACCATCAGTTTTACGAAAGTTTTCGGCTTGGATTAATTATAACAACCTTTTTTCTGTAAAACTCACTTCTTCTGAGGTTAATTCCTTACATTTTTCGTTTTTTCTATAATGACTGTTATTAAGAAATCTGATGATCCAAGCTAATACTCTCTCATTCTTATAATATCCAGAAAATCTAGTGAATGTATCTGTGAAGTTTGAAGTCATACAGGAAACACTAAAAACCACATTTTTCCTTTTTTCGGAATTAACTGTACTTTCATCAGTTTCTTGTTCTGACTCTTCAGAGAGAGGCCATTTATCTGGCTTTTGTTTAAGTCAATCCGGCCCCTCCCACCAACTGCTCTGTAGCAACATTTTGGCATCACATCCTTTAGAGGGAAGGTCAGCTGGATTGCTTGAGCTTGGCATATAATGCCAATCGTCCGGATTTGTGCATCGCCTTATTTCAGCTACACGGTTTGCCACAAAAACACTCCAGTGGGAATCCTTTTTGATCCATGTCAGAACTACAGACAAGTCACTCCAAAGGTACTTTGTCAATTTAAGAGCGTCAATGACTTGACGATACAGATGAGTAGCTATAAGTGCTTCAAGCAACTCTAATCTGGGAATAGTTACTTCTTTGGCAGGCGCTACCCTTGATTTACATAAAACCAATTGTACTGAAGTTTTGCCCTCAAAATATATATGTAAGAAAATGCATGCTGCATAAGATACCTTACTAGCATCACTAAAACAATGTAGGGTGATAGAGAACTCATCAAAGGGTCCAATCACAAGTCTTCTTGAAATTTTCCAATAATTCAAAAAATGTAGTCTTTTAAGCCAAGCCTGAAATTCTCTTTCTATACCTTGTGGAAGATTTTCTTCCCAGTAAAGTTTCATTTTCCATGTTTTTTTTGCAGAATGAGTTTTGGAATTAACGTAGTTGGACTGGTAAATCCGATGGGGTCAAATATCCTCTGCGAGACTGACAGTAGAGATCTTTTCGTGTGAGCACTTTCAGAAAATGTCAAAGGGGTTGAATTGCAATAAATTTCATCATTTTCGGTGTCCCATGAGAGTCCCAGAATTGGAATGATCTTCTGATAGGAGGTCATGCTTCCATCTTTGAATGGTGCAGCAGTCCACCCTCTAAGGTCAAAACCTCTTGAAAACATTAGAGTTTCGGACTCTTCTTTGAACTTGACTACTTCTTCGGTTTCGAAACTAGCTATACAATTGTCGACATAAAAGGATTTCTTCAATCTAAGAGCCGGCCGTCTTAAATCTTGTGGAACATTATCCAAATAGTAGGAAATCGTTGCTCCTAACAGGAATGGACTCGAAGAAATGCCGAACACAACACGACAGTGTCTGTAGGTAACAATCTCTGTTTGACTTGAATCTTTCCACCACAGGAATTTCAAAAAGTCTCTATCTCTAGCACACAAACTGATTTCTAAAAAAGCTTTCCTTATATTGGCAGTAACACCAATTGCATGTTGCCGGAATTGCATCAAAAGTTTTGGAAGCATTTCTATTAAAACCGGCCCCCTTTCGAGGCAAGTATTTAAGGAATTCCCATTTTCATCCTTCAAGGATGCATCGAATACAGGTCGCACTTTCGTATTCAGACTGGAATCCTTGATTACTGCTTGATGAGATAAATGGTGACCTGTATCACTATTATTCTGAGTTATTTCAATTATACCTTCTTTGTGACAGCCTTTAAGAATGTCATTACATTCTTCAAAATATCCCATCTTCTGCAGTCTTCGCGTACTGGCGAAAAGTCTAAATTCGGTGTCTAAATTCTCCTTGGTCTTCACTTCTGCGGGATATTTTATGCCAATTGTCTCTAAATTCCATAGTTCTGTGAGATCCAAATAGCAAAGTCCGACGGTATCAAGCAAGGTATTATAATTTTGCACCGGGCCTTGTAGGGTCCAACCCAATTTCGTTTCAATAGCAATAAGGTTTTCGTCAACTGGAATGATATTATTCGTCATTAACCGTCCGGAATAGCCGGCTCCTATTAACAATCCGAAATCTTGCGTGTCTCTACCAGAATCACTGATTTTGATTTTATGTTCTCGAAGTGAGGAATATATATGTTTGAGTTTCACTCTAGGAAGGTGTCCACAAATTTTGTCTTTATCTAAAACCGATAATTCGTATTTGAATTTATTTTCCACACCCTGTATTTTGATATCAAAAATACCATGGACCTGAAATTCAGTTTCAACTCCACCAAACAGATTGTGGCTCAAAATTTCTTGATCTAATGGGACTAAATCTAGTCTCTTTATTATGTCTTTCCGTAAATAACATCTTTATGACCCACTGTCAAAACGCGTTCTCACAATTTCTGTTTTTCCATTATGGACAATCTTTACCATGATAGTTTGGAGAAGAGTTGTTTGTAGTTTTTGGTTAGACAATAAAGTCTCACTCGTTCCATAAGCTACTTTAGGTGCTTCCTTTTTGGACCTTCTAGAACCTTTTAGTTCTCTACACATCACTGTTACATGACGTTTGTTGCAAAATAGGCATTTCACAGAACTTTTACACTTTTCAGCAGCATGCCCAATTTTTAGGCAGTTAAAGCAAGGTTTTTTCTTCCTTAGTAAATTTTTCTTATCTTCCAATGAAAGGCTGTGCAGCTTAAAGCACTCATAGGAATTATATGTTTCCTTGTCACACCAAACACAAAAATTAAGCTGTTTCTTCTTTGAATCTCCTGCATAAATACAAGCTGCTGTGGCTGGAACCGAGTCAACTTTGTCTGGAGCAGAGAAACTTGTGCGGGCCAACTGAAG
>KK119579.1:247842-339468 GCA_000611955.2 Stegodyphus mimosarum
TCACTTTCAACTTGTAATTCGAAGAAAATGCAATAAATTTTCCAAATTTTCAGTGTGTGCAACACTTTCCCTGCGCTGTCGAGTTCGCTCCCATGCCCTCAGAATTTCTTCAGGTAGTGAAGACTCTACAAGGGGATACAGCATAGATGCATAAATCTCACGTTTTACCCCCAACGTCTCCAAAGCTCTGAGTTGCGTCTCTAACTTATCATATAAGTTGGACAGAGTTATATCTCCCTTTTTGCCAGCTTGAGCCAAAACCAACTTTAATAATTCGCGTACATAGATTTCTACCGGTAATTCGTCGCGTGCAAATCGAGATTTTAGTTGCTTAATAGATTCTTTATAATTCGCGCCTGAGGGAGGATAACTATCTATGAGCTCTCTCGCTGGGGATCCAGCGACAGTTGCCTGCAATAGGAACTGAAATTTATCATCGTCATCTATGTTTACATCTTCGTCGATCTTCTTAAACTGTCCCCAAAATCCTAATCAATTTCGAGTCTTCCCATTGAATTTTTGAAGTTCCAACTTTAGTAATTTAAAGTTCCTCTTCGTGGAATTTTCTAAAGTTGCAGGTGTAATTACAGGGGTGAAATTCACCATTATATTTTCTACTTTTGCTTTTAAACTGATATATTTATCACGATATGTTTCATTCGTGTCAAAATCAGCTAAATATTCACTTTCGTTTTCACTTTCCAACAAAAGTTCGAAAATTTATGATTGAACTTCATCTAATCTGTTGAATTTACCTTCTAATTGCAAGCACAATAGTTTTTAGAATTTCATCTCCTAAAGCATTGGCAGTAATTGTAAACGATTGCCTTAGAGGCTTACGCTTTCGCAATAAAATTTCCATGATTTTAAATTCAATATATCCAAGAATATAATCAAATAAATCATAAACTCACTTGATAAATTCCAATGCGAAATTGATGTTTCGTTTTCAAACCGTTGTTTCGTTTTCTTCAAATAGCCATTCCGTCCTGTCACAGGACGCCAGTTTGAAATCAATCAATTTCTTAACTTATTTTAATAACTCCGGACGAATGGAAGTATATTTCGCAAAGAAAACCTTTTTAATTAACAACGAACTCATTTATTTAGCATTCTAAACCTATCAATGAAAGACAATACTGTCAGTGCCATCAATGTAGACCATACATAATGAGCACTGTCACGCTCGAAGCATATGAAAACAAAACAAGATTGTTGCCACAAAAAATCTACATTATAATGAATTATGGATTAATTGAGTTCGTGCACGTTCCTTAACAATTTCATCATTTCTTTCCTAAATCCTTTAGTATATAAGTGAGAGTAATTATGAAATCAGTGGTTATTATAAATATATAGCAATAAGTATAGGTTTTTAAGTAAATAAAATTCAATGAGACATAAATAAAAGCTATAGATGTGGGTAAGAAAAAGCGCTTCAGATTATAACAGCATTATCACATTCTTTTCTGTTAAATCTCAGAGATAGCTTTGCAAAGTAGCCATATCATTTCAAAGATATTAAATTATTACTATAAAAGCTTCTTTACCACATATTATGAAAATAAGTAAACTTTTTTCTTTTAATTTCAAAAATAACGACATCAATCAAAATACATGCAGTAATAAAACTTTTTAACAATGTAACATAAAATGGTTAATTATAACCATAAAAATGTTAGCGTTTGTTTAATCGCAGCAATTTATTAAATGCATAAACTCTAACTGAAAACGTTCCATTTGAAAAGTGTAATATGAATGGAAGGCTATGTAACTGTAAACCCTTAACAATGTAACACTAAATTCTCAATTATTCACAACTAAAAAGATACGTTTATCCATTATAAAAATTTATTTATATTGATGTAGCAGTTGCGTAAATGCACAAACTCCATTTTAAAGTTGGAGCAATATTTTAAAAATAAAATTTATCAATGAAAATTCTGACAAACTGTTTAATGGAACATTTCATTTTGAAATATTTAAGTGTCAGAAAATTAAATTAAAAATGTTTCCTATTTTAATTTCAGTCACCTGAAACGTTCATGACAGTATCACTTTAATATTTTGAGATTTTAATTTTATTTGCTTATTAATATAAATTCAACAATTAATAATTATGGCGAAAACACAATTTTAGTTTACATTTTGATAAATTAATTGTAGAACTTTAAATATATATAATTTCCCAATACCATTGCTTTGATCAAAAACATTTTAAACTTAGTTTTCTTTTTATCTAATTAATTCGACGCAAGTAATTATTCTTCTTAATCTATATTAAAAAATTATTATAACATCTATTATTATAACTTCAGGAAAAAAGACTATTTTACAGCCGTTTGAAATTCGATAACTGCATTTAGCTTCCAACATTAATCATCATTCACAATCGGTGCAAAGCTTATAGATTAAAGGAAACAATATAATTTATCAAAATAACATCATTTCAAGTTAAAACTATTTTTAAAGATAATTTTTTAGATGCAAACGGTACTTACCTCTGCTAACATAAAAGGGCAATAAGCCTCATCTCACAAAATATCGCGCTGGTTTGATGAATAAGCACAGTTACAGTTAGCAAACATAACTCATCATAATTTTGCTAAATGCAATCGGCATTAGGAAAATAAATATTATTTAAGATTAACGCATATCTATCGCTGTTGTTTAATTTATCTGTAACTGTTCCTAGTGGTGACGGTTTCTATAAACACGTCTCTCTACTTTGTCTGCCAGTCTGTGTCACGCACTCAAGTGTCTGTTCAGTTGGTTAAACGAATATGAAGGATGTGTTATTTATAAGCTGAGATATATTCTATTTTATACGAAAGGCTCACTAATATGGCATGAAATAAGGTTCAGTTTGGAATAAAAAGAATATTGTATTAAGTTCTTTCCCAGGAATGAACTTCTCAATGAAATACACAGTCCAGTCACATTAATGTGACCATCTGTCAAAAGCCAGAATAACCACCTTTCGCAGAGCGGACTGCTGCGAGACGTGCAGGAAGAGAGTCACATAGGTCCCTGAAGGTGTTCTCTGGGATGTTGAGCCATGCCGACTCTAATGCCGTGGCCAGCTGCGCTAGATTACGCGGTTGAGGATCCATGGCGCGAACAACTCGATCGAGATGGTCCCACAGATGATCGATTGGGTTTAAGTCAGGTGAGTTTGCTGGCCAGGGGAGGACGGTAAACTCATCCTGGTGCTCTTCGAACCACGCACGTACACTGGCAGCTGTATGGCACCTCGCATTGTCCTGCTGGAAGATGCCATCATCCTGAGGAAAAACAATGCGCATGTAGGGGTGAACATGGTCCGCAAGGACAGATGCGTACTTGTATTGATCCATTGTGCCTTCCACAATGATCAGTGAACCTAGAGAATGCCAGGAAAACATTCCCCAGACCATAATGCTCCCGCCTCCAGCTTGGACCGTTCCGGCAATGGTTGCAGGGTGGTTCCTTTCAGAGGTTTCACGCCTTATACGCCAACGTCCATCTGTCCGATGGAGCATAAAACGCGATTCATCCGAAAACGCAACCTGTCGCCACTCAGTGGACGTCCAGCTGCTGTACTGGCGTGCAAATTCTAGCCTTCGCCGTCGATGAACAGCAGTCAGCATAGGTGCACGAACCAGGCGTCTGCTTCGGAGGCCCAGACGCAGCAATGTTCGCTGAATAGTACTTTGGGAGACACTTTTGGTAGCCCCTTGGTTCATTTTGGTGGTCAGTTGCTCAACGGTAGCCCGTCTATCTGCCCGAACGCATCTCCGCAACCGTCGTTCGCCTCTGTCATCTATGGCCCGTGGTGCACCACATTTGCCACGTCGCTGATTTTGGACAGTCCCATTTTGCCATGCACGGTACACTTTTACCACGGCGGCACGCGAACAGTTCACAAACTCAGCCGTTTCGGAAATGCTTCCACCCTTGGCCCGAAAGCCAATGATCATGCCCTTTTGGAAGTCGGATAAATCGCTTCGTTTCTGCATTACGCCAACGATTGAAATGTTTTCCGAAGCCCTCACACACCCTTTATATACGCTCAACTGCACTGTGCTGCCACCTGCCTTCTGTGATTTGTTATTTAACTCTGACATGGAAAGTACGTGG
Organism: Stegodyphus mimosarum; assembly: GCA_000611955.2. NCBI lineage: Eukaryota > Metazoa > Arthropoda > Arachnida > Araneae > Eresidae > Stegodyphus > Stegodyphus mimosarum. The sequence continues at coordinate 251,962 of KK119579.1, forward strand.
TGGTCACATTAATGTGACTGGACTGTGTAGTTGTAGAATGAAAGTACCTACATTTAATGAACTTTAGGATTGCGCTTTATAATGATTTAAACAATGGTAAATGTAATTTCCGTGCAGGAAGTTACACTTGAATTATTTAATTTTTAGTTAAATTAATTGACATTAAGAACTCTGTTTTTCAAATGATAAATTTAACAAAGTAAAACTTAAAAATTTTTGCACTGTACGCAGTAAAATATTTCATATTATGTCAGCATGTTAATTCAAATAAATTCGTACCTACTTCAAAAGTAATAAATAAAGTCAGATTTCAGTAGTGAAATAACTGCTAACATGTGATTTGCAAAGAATTACATTTGCACTGATTTCGGAAATATGATTTTTAAAAATATATAAATGCATAAATTAGTAACTTTATAGATTACTTTCATTTTTAATATTTTGCTGTAATATTTATAAAAAAGTATTTTAAGTATTAATTATTTTAACAAAATTTTAAGCAATAATTTAGCACGTATTTTAGTACTAATTAAATTTAATAATACAAAAGTATTTATATTAAATTTATATTTCCTTAGATGAATCTACCTTGGATTAATATGTAGTGGAACATAGTTTAATGTTCTCATATAATTATTAAGATTTTCTAATTGGCAACATGATGTAACGTTTTTGCATAGTTATTAAGATTGATTCGCTGTGTGGCAACAGCGAGTTGAGTTTTGAAAGGTTGTTAGTCGGAGTGTGCTATGATAAGCGTTGCGTAAGTATTATTTCTTAAAAGGCTTGTTATATTATTTTTATATCAAAAAAATACGTAATATGTTGCAAACAAGTATGGAAGTTATAAAAAATAAATATGTTGTTTCTTTAGAACCCAAATAAGCATTGATTTCAATTATGAAATGCTCTGGCTGTTTAGTTTCGATTTCGTTTTACCATCAATACGCACAAATATATTTAAATGAAACAAAGTAGAAACTCTGCAAAATAAATATTATGCGGACTTCAAATTCTTGAAAGGGCAGATTTAGTCTCTTTTCGTTCTAAAAGTAACGTTGATGAACTATGAAAAAAAATGCTAAAACGATCACGTCTAAAAGCGGTCAAATCACTACGTTTCAGTGACGTCGACAAATTGCCAATATGCAACGACAAATATTTTGCTTCATCGCTGCGCTGTAAAGACGTCGTAAAAGTTACCACGACCACTTTGCAACCCCTCGAACCAGTTTGCAACGTCTTTGCTACGTCATGTGCTAATTGCGATTAGGAGTCAAGGGATCCTCGGAATTACACGGATCTTCGGAAATGCAAGTTAGAGGTCGAGAGTTAATGACTTCTTCATAGCCACAGAGAATTTTTTGTAGTTCTTCAAAATCCAGCAACGTTTTCCCAAGAACGTTTCTTAGCAGTTGTTTAAGAATACCTATCATTTTTTCCCACCATCAGCCCTACCATGGTGCAGAAGGAGGAATGTATTTCCAACAGAGCTGTAAACCTCAGTTTCCTTCCAGTTAAAATTATTTAAAGCACTAACTACTCCTATAAAATTACTTCCATTGTCACTATAAATTATAGATGGTCGTTCTCTACGTCTGTTAAGCCTTTCGATATCTTCTAGAAAACGATCAGTTGACAGTGAGGAAATCAGTTCGAGATGTACCGCTCGATACACTCACTACAGATGTAAACGGACATACCCATACTTTCTGCTGGGTCGTCTTCCCTTGGCTTTTGAGGTATAAAGGACGAGAGAAATCTACACCTGTTATTTAATATGCATTAGCATTACGTACACAATCTTCAGGCAAGGCAGTTGGTAAAACCTCCATATGTTTCTCACTTTCTACCATTTACACTGTAAATATTGGAATGACAACGGATGATATGAGAACCATCTAAAATCCAATAATGTTCCCTAGGAATTCCCTAATCTCTAAGAATTGATCTCTTCATCTGAGTGCCAGCAAGAGATGATTTTAAATGTGTATGAAAAATCAGTCTGAAAACAACCATCTTCGTTCTTAATTGGAAACCACCATCTCCGTCAACATAGGGGTGTAAATTCGATAATCTGAAATCATCCAAACCAGATAGCATTTCCCTTTGAATTAGTTGTAATAACATGTTTTCAGCTACTATATATTCCTCACAGGACAAATCACTACGGACACGTTGATTCTTTGGAATCTGACTATTCCTATTTAATCACAATATCGAACCCAACGTGCGCTGCGCACTATGCGAATGTACTTCGAGAAATATTTATAATGCCTGTTTCTATTTTCTAGTTGAATACTCATTATAGAGGGTTTAACGCATTTTTTTCTCCTCCATTTAGACTTCTTCTTCATTTGTTTGACTGTTGGAGTTTTGCCAAGATTTTATACATTCTTTTAGCCACTGTGGATCTTCCCACTAACGGAATTTTAGCAAATGTTTAGCTCTATATCCCCGAGAAGGTAAAACAGCAGGATTCTGATCACCTGGTGTATGTTTCCATAGGCCTGAGGAAGTTGGTTGTTTTATGTCTCTTACTCTGTTACTGACAAAAATTGAACACTGTCATCCAAGTAAGGGCAGAACCAAGTAAGAATCATGGTTGAGTCTGTCTGAAAGAAAGATTCTATACTTTCCAGTTTAAGAGATTCCATTAGTGACTTATGCAACCTAGCCCCAATTGTAACTGCTAGCAGTTCCGATCTTGGTATGGTAATCTACTTCATAGAAGTAATTCTTGATCGGGTTTGTAGTAATTGTACGGATATCCCATGTTTTGATTCACATCTGATAAATACTGCGGCAGCATATGCTAGTTGACTAGCGTCACAGAAAGGATGTAGACCCAATTTCACCTCTGTACTCTCCCCAAACCATCTGGGTACTTTTATACTGGTTAAACATGGTAAATCTTTCGTCCACTTTAAAAAATTTTCTCATTATTCACTTCAATATTTCATGTTTCCTTTGTCTTCCAGGTAGACTGCAGCAGAAGTTTAGAACATAACGTCACAGGACACATAAATCCTACAGGACTGACAGTCGATTAAGAATTGACAGGATTTTTCTTTTGGTCGTCATTTCATCTTCTTTAAATTCCAAATCTTCTGTACTAATCTCTAGTATATCAGCTTCTCTATCCCATAATAGTCCCAAAACGTTTGACTTGTTTGTTTCAAGTACAGAAGTTTCTAAACAACTGTGTTCCCAATCTCTCAAATCAAACTGTACCTTTTTCATAACCTCGGTTATTTCTTTTATAAAACTTTCAGGTTCTGTTTCGTCTTCTACACTAGTCACACAGTTATCAACATATAATTTACCTTTTATTTCTTCTACATTAGAATGTGATTAGTGTCTTTCATCTTGTTCGATAAGCTTAAGTTCCTTTGTTAAGTAATGAATAATACCTGTTCCTAATAGAAAAGGGCTGCAGGTAACGCCAAAACCTACTCCATTGGGACGAAAAATTTTCAAATTTCCTTCTGTGTCAAACCACTCGAAACAGGGGTAATCCTCATCTCCTTTATTTACACACATCTGCAAAAATGCTCTTCATATGTCTGTTATGACACCTGTTTTCCCATATCGAAGTCTAACCTGTATAAAAGATATGCATTCTATTAGGTTTACCCCAGTTTCCAAACAATCTTTCAATGATGAGCTTTTGGAAAGCTTCGCTGACGCATAAAAAATTGCCTTGGTTTTAATTGTACTATTTTGCTTCAAAACGTGAAGATGTGAAAGATAATATCTAGGTAAAAGAATTCTCGGCTTCTGGAACTGTACCATTCTAGAAATACTTGTGATTATTCTAAAAGATAATCATTTTTCCCAGATTTCGATACGTGGAAGCCAGTCATCTCAAAGCCAACTGTTCCGTACTTGTAACTTTATCGTTTGGCTGACGGAGCACTTTCCCACTTTCCCATCGCCTTTCGTTGTTGTGCATTTGTTATGTTAATCTGTTAAATCTGGCAACTGAAAATTAATGTAGTGTTTAGTCTCTGCTAATTGGCAACTGGTATATTCCGCTGCGCAGCACAAGAACGCTGACTCGCAAATCTACTCGCTGTCGTAACTGTTCCTACTCTCTAATAATATAATTAAATGATATCGTTGGTAACGCATTTCTTTACTACGCACACCAACTAATAATTAGCAGTTAAAGGATGATTAGCTTCTTTCCAGGGCATATGAACTACGTATCTTCCGTCGAATTTTACAGATACAGCTTTCTTAAAAATGTTTCATTATAGCTTGTTTAATCTCATCTTTATGCTTTTTCTCTAAAGGATCCGAAACACCTGCAACTTCTAAAACCCATAAATTTGAAATGCTCGCATCGGTTGCAAGTAGCAAAGCTATTAGTCACATTTAAATTTCTTCAATTCTCACTTCCAGGAACGTTTCCCATTAATATCGAACATAATTTAGTTTTCATGGCAACTAAACCTCCTTTATATTTTTTTCTTTTACCTGCAAAGGGTTTTTCTGCAGCATCTGATCCAATTAATATTTCAATAGGATTGAATCTTTTTGCATGTCAAGTTTCGAGTTCAAGGTCCCTAGCTAATTCGAGGAAAGTCACCACAAATCATTTCTTGCTTTAATGCTTTAAGATTGCAAAGATACTTACCATCAAGGCTACCTAAATAAGTCTTATAAAATTTATGTTTCGATTGATTTGCTACTGTCCCTCCACATAAATAAAGTTGTACAATTTCTTCCTTTATTGGCTCATAATTCATATTTAAAACTGCAGACTTTAAAATATATGTCTTCTGTGATCTCATATGAACTGACGCACGAACATGACGCTCAGTGTTATTACCTATTAACTTTACAACTAGGGTCTGAAGAAAAACTTCAGGATTAGAAAACGAACTTGAATGTAATGTATCAATACATTGTACATTCTCTTTTGTTGACTTGAGAGGCTTGTCTTTGCAAACCGAATTATATTCATGTTTACTATTATCATTATTTGTTCTATATTGTCCTGGACGCATTATCGAAAAATGCCTCTTTGACCGTAACAAATATTTCACTGAAACCTTACAGTTCTTTTAACTATGTCCCGGTTTAAGGCAATAAAAATAACATCTTTTATCATTTTTTTCTTTTGTGTCAGTGACATATTTTAAGCTTTAAAATAATCAGGACTGTTATGTTTACCTATACAAAACAGACACGCGTTACTTAAATTATTTTCTTCAACGACGAATAAATCAGTAGCACTAGTAATTTCCTTATTTATTTTCAAATTTACCCTTTTGTTTTCCTTAGAGGATTTATTCTTAAAATTAAAACCTGAAACTACAATTGAAACGCGTTATTCTGTTTCGACTTCGTTTCGACTAAATTTCATTAAATATCAAGACGATATTTTGGTGCTCCTCCAATTGATTTGTCTTTGCGAGACCCTTAACAATTCTGCTAAAACACATGATTCTACCAACGGAAACAGAATCGTATTTAATATGTTTCATTTGCTACACCTAGAGATTCTAGCGCTCTCAAATGAGATTCTAATTTATCATACAAAGTAGAAAGGTAAGAAATGGAACTTTTCGTGGTATTTTGCAAGACTAATGAAAGAGTTCTCTGATCTAAACCTCTATTAATAAATCTTTTTCGCCAAATCCAAAATCTTGCCACACCTTCGTGCCCACCTTCGAATAATTATCTGCAGTTGTAAGATAACTATCTACTAATTCTCTAGCACGAAAATTTATCACAGTTGATAGGATAAGATTGTGGAATTTATCCGAAGGATTAATAGTATCATCTTCATATATTTTCTTAAATAAGGCCCAAAATGACAACCATTATTTAATATTTCCATCAAATTCCTTTAACTCAGTTCACGGAAGTTTAAACTTTCGTTTTTGCGAAATATTTACACTATCAGAAGAATCTGCCGTTTCAGTGTCTAAGTTTGCTTACTTTAATTTTCGAAGTTCTGTTCTGTCTTTTTAGCTTCTAATATTTCACCCGTTATGTGATTGTCCAAACTTTCTAATTCTTCAGGTTTTTTCTGTAAAATCTGAAATTTTAATTGCACTTCGATAACATCATCGAGATCCTCTTTGTTACTGTCTTCATACATCTCATTAATAATCCTGGTGAATGAACTTCTTGCCATTTTCCTCGATTTGATCATCTTTTTCATGTTTACAAATAAAATACTGTCGGTTCATAAAAATATTATGGAAACATTACGATCATTTACTTTCGTTAAAACAGACGCGGCTGAGTTATGTTCTATGGGAAGAAAAAATACTCTTTATATAAGTAACAAACGCAAAAATTTATTTAAAGAAAATTGTGGTTCTCTACTAGTTGTGGTTTCACATACTTCTGCCTTACAAGAAAATACGAACACACTGTTGCCAATCCGCTTCAGCTAAGTACTGGCGTCAAAGAATGTGACTCATCAATAAGCACTATAACTAGACATTAATCTTTATACTTAAAAGGGGATAAATTGCATTGTTAATATCATAGGCTGCTTTTACTTGTTGACTTGTTTTGTTGTCTATTATGTATGCTATTTAATCATGCTTACAAATGTATCTAATGGTTTAAATATCGTAATTTTTTCGTATATGTGTGTAATTATGTACTTTAAAGATAAAAACATTTACATGGTTTATACGTCTGAAGAATGTACCTAATGCTCATCAGAATACTTTTAAAATTAATTTTAATAGTGAATAATTCTTACCCGTATATTATCATTCCAAATATATGCAGGCAACGCACGTAAAATTACTCATGGGTGCCAGAAGTGCTAGGCATAAGCATCTTAAATTGTTCCTCAAATGTACGGAAGTTGACAAATATATTTATTTCATTTACTAATGAATGATACATTGTGAATTACAAGTAATATTTAGCAATTGATTTAACCTACACTAGATGGAGCCACCATCATTTTCCCTTGCGTTGTTTAATTTCTGTAATCGCTTCTCAGCTTCTGTTCTCCGAATGATAACCAGATACTGATAAAAATGAATTGCATGTTTGGAACATCTTTACAAATAAAGATTTCTATATTTATTCTTTCAAAATAAGATTAGGTATAGTAAAATTAAGGGGTATGGCTCTAGAACTATGTTTCTCAAACTTTTTAGCATCGGGTAACGCTATTAGTCTCGATCTCCCTTAACACTTTTCAGCTTGTTGCCACTAAATGTTATCGCCATGTATTATTTAAAAAAAATGTAGAATATCTAAAAAAACACAAATAAAAGAATACATTGCTTTTAAATAAATAACGGAGCGAATATTAAAAAAAAACTGTTTAGACTCACTTAACACTCTATGGGGAATTCTAAAGACATGCTGTTTTTAAATATTTTGCGATTTTGCAGTTGAATTTTACGCGGCATAAGTTCGAAGAACGTGATATTTAATAAATTAGGTTAAAGCAAAATAAAAGGTTAAAAATAAAAGACAAAAAGTTGTGTAAGTCATATTGTTAAGAAACTGAGCACAGAGATGATGAACTGAGAAAAGACTGAAAAAAATTTTAAAATGTATGGCAGCACTTAAAACTACATCGAAAATTCTAAAAATATGCTGATTTTATATATTTTGTGATTTTACTATTGAATTTTCTGCGGCGTAGGTGCGAAGAAAGCGGTGATTAAAGATAAAAAGATGAAAAAGTTGTGCTGGGAGTGAGTTCAAGAGCAAACTGGTAAACTGCGAACTCAACAAGAACATAAAGTACTTTAACAAATCCTCTGGTACTACGTTAAAATCTCAATACTTCAAAGTTAATTGTTTTTTGGGGGGAAGCTTAGCATTTTCATGTTTGACCTCTTTTCTTGGAACGGCGCCACTCTTTTATTTTATATGAATACACTGCACCACCAGTGTCTTAACTGTTAAGACCATTGAACACTGGGTGTTCGATCCAAGTACGATGCCAGGGGAACGGGCTGGCTGCGTGGTTGGTTTTCTTCATGTATAACATGAATGCAAGCCAGTTTCCCTTAGCAAGTCCTTTACGAAGGCAACCCCCTGGACCAAGGACGACGGACCTATGGCACGCGAGATGTCATATGACAGGTATTTCTGTGGCACGCTGTAGGTAAATCTTAAATTACTTTTATTCATTTGCATTCACTGAAAATAGCATTTAAAAAAATGTCTCCAAGACTAGCAGCCATCGAAGGCGGATTCAGAATTGATCATGAATATGGGCGCTATTAAAACATTTTACAGGGGGAAGGGTGACTAGGTGACTAAGGCCCTCCTCTAGAGTGAAAGTCGCTGTAGAGGAGACTTGCATTTTCTTGAGGAAGTACGTGAGTGGGATGAGCTGTAAAGAGAGAACCCAAACTAAATTGAAAATTGTGACGTAATTTCTTATATTTGAATACGAAAATAGTATGCAACAAACCTGGTGTTTCGAGATATAGCGAAATAAATTTTTTGCGAATGAGAGCACCTATGAACGCTGTCGTCTCATTTATTGATACAGACAGTTTGATTTTCCCAATGCGGCAAGGATAAAAGGCTTCTATACCATACAAAGCTGAATTATTCAATAAACGTCACATAAAGCGTTTATATTAGAGCAGTGGTTCTCGCATTAAAAATAATTTTGAGATAATAGAATAATTTTGAAAAATTAAACATTTTTATGTAGATTCGATGCTTTGCGTCAATGTGAGGAAAAGTTCGGGAGTTCGAAATTTCTGGTTATTAAAAGGATTATTTAAGTCAGATTACTATTGAAATCATTCCAGGTTATTGAAATCAAAGCAGGGGTTTAAAGAGGATTTTTAGAAAGGAATTTAACAAGTGGGCCACCGGACACCTGAAAGTAATAAACCGTAATCTAACTGCCACGCCTAATCGAAAAGGATCACCATCCCTGCCCTAGGCAGACAATATATTTTAACTCCCCCCTTTATTTTCAAAGCAATAAACGCTGCATGACGCATATTTTGATGTTCTTAAAAAGGAATTATAAATTGCATATAAAGGGAATCAATGAGAATAAAATTTATATTCTTGTGTTCGCCTAAACGAAAGGAACATTTTGATAAAAGATTTATGGTACGGTGACTTACATTTAATAAAACATTGAATTTTCAAGATTTGGACAAAATTAAAATTGATGAAACAACCATGCAGCCATTATAAAATAAGGGTAAAAATTTTTTGATTAACTGTTTAAAAAAGATTTTCCAAAAGTGCATTAATTTACCTCAATAGAATTCATTTAAATTTTTCTTCATATTTTCATAAAGTTTTATAAAAAATATAGTAGTTTTATAAGATAGGAGTATTATAAGCCAATATTTAGAGAATCTGATTTATTTTTAAACTGTTAATAAGGTTTATTATTGAGTTGTGTATAAATTATTGGCTGCTAGAATGCTAAAGGAAATATTTTTATTACATTGCCCAATAGAAAACATTCATAAGTTTGTAGACTAAGTAGGTTATTTTGAAGCAGAAGACGTGAAAAATGTGCAACGCCCTCGCCGGAACTCCAACTCTGGACTTCTGGAATATGCGTTGAATATGCTTCCAATTACGACATGAGCGCATGAGGAAAGGTGAGATAAAATACCTTATATACTCCCCCTTTTAAAGGGCGACTGGGGATTAGGGGACCCAATCGCTAATTTCTGGTGGTGACGAATTATCTTCCACCATCTTTTAGTTCGGGCTCCACATGTAGAATCATTAGATTATTTTGAAGCAGAGTGGGATAATGCGAACAAGACCGCTGCACATAATGCTGCATCACACAAGAGTACGACAAACGCAAAATCTCTTTCTCGCAATTAACAAGATTTATTACAGATCACGCTCCCACACCCGAATATTTTAACGTCAGCTGCACCGATATCTGTGTCTACGGAGAAACTGTTACCTCAGACCATTATCTTACCATCTGCCCACTGACCAGATAAACCACCTTAAAATCTCCAATAACAATACACAAGCTTTCTGCGAGTTTATGGTATAGCAACGTCGTCTGGTGGTCTGTGCGTGCGTGTTAGTGGAAATGACACCAAGAGGCAGAATTTAATATTCATTTGTAGAACCATTAGGTTATTTTAAGCAGGAGACGTGAAAAGTGTGCAGTGCCTTCGCCGGGACTCGAAGCCTGGACCTCTCGAATATGCGTCGAGTCTACTTCCAATTACACCACGAAGGCATGCGGAAAGGAGGAAGAAAATATGTTATATATACTTCCCCTTTTAAAAGGCGACTGTGGATTATGGGACCCAGTCTCCAAATCCTAATGGTGGTGACGAATTAACATCCACCCCCTTTTAGTTCGAGCGCCACTTGTAGAATCATTAGGTCTTTTTTTTTAATCAAGAAACTTTAAAACAATGCAGTGCCCTCCCCGGGACTACTCGAATCCAAGACCTCTAGAATATGCGTCGACTATACTTCCAATTACACGACGAAAGCATGCGGAAAGGGGGGAGAAAACATCTCATAAGTTTATTAGTTCATTAAGATAGAATATTAGCTTGCATTGTACTTAATATTTAGATACTGTTTTCGTAAAATTATATTTATTTCTTCATAGAATAGTGTAGTAAGCTAATATTTATGTTACTGAACTTCTTTTTTTAAACTTTAAATAAATTCCACCATTAAACTCATTGATACATTGCTAGCTACTTTTAGTTATAAATTCGTACATGCAATAGCTAAATTAACAGAAATATTAAATTTAAGTGAAAATTAACAAGTATTTAATTTGAATTTCATAAATATTGCATAAATAATATTGTTTTATTAGTTTTTTTTAAATAATTAGCTAGCTTTAATACACCTCAGATCTTAACTTCAAATTAATAAACTTCAAAACAAACAATATTAAACAGCATTTTAATCATAAAACTTCTTACAAGGATTGAATAAGTTTGTATTTCAGCAATAGTTAGATATTTAATAAAATTATTCATTAAGAAATGTTGAATAATTATTTAACAATACATATTTGATTTAAACTTAAATAAATAAATGTAATGTTATTACTACTGATTATTATCTAAATCTTTAATATTGAAAATCAATTCCTATGATTATTTTTATCATTAATGTGAAATCTGAAACTTGATTTTCAGTCTGCTTAACTTCAAAATAGTTTAACAATATAATTGCATAACAATACTACATAATTTAGCTTTTCATTCTACGGTGCAAATCAATTTATGTAATAATATGTTACCTCCATCCGCATTTTCCGATTCATCGAAAAAGCACCCTTTTGAGTAATCTCAAAACCAACATTATGTAATCAATCCTCATCCTCCGATTCCTTCTGAACCAAGTATTCTTAGAAAATACGTTCTAAAATACTTTGGTGCAGCAAGCACAAACTGAATCAAGCAGATTTGAATATACACCGGTGTGCAAAACTTAAGCAAGAGGTGTTCGTTTTGCCACGAGAAATCATCTGAGAAACATGAAATTCAGAAAGGAGAGACAGCATTTTGTATTTAAACGATGACGAAAGCATAATTGCTCAAAAAGGAATACAATGTATACAGTATGGAATCAAACAAAAAAAGGCTTTATTGAACTCATAGTATCATTACACATGATTGTCTGTACAAGAGGATGATTAACAAGCAGATCCTTTAGTATTGCATATTCCTTAGTATGAGATATGTCTTTCCCTCACTGCAATTGGTTGCTTCGCACCGTCTCTCCATACTCAGCACCATATTGTCCAACAGACCTTGACGCCCATTCCTCATTCAGCATCTGTTTCAGTTGTTTAGTGTTCCCCGGAGGATGTAATCGGGCCGCAAGGTATCTTCCCAAACCACCCAACACACGTTCTATGGAATTTAAATCAGGGGAGTACGCTGGCCAATGCATTAGAGTGATATCTTCACTTTCCAGTAGATTCTGAACAGCGGGAGTCCAGTGTAGCCGTGCATTGTCATCCATAAAAACGAAGTCTGCTGCAACTGCACTTCAGAACAGACGCGTATGGGGAAGGATCACCTCCTGACAATAGTGATCTTCAGTTACAGAATCTTTGCCGAAAACGTGAAGCTCTATCCGCCCATTCAGCATAATGCCTCCGCAGACGAAAACTCCAGGACCACCGTAACAGTCTCTTTCTGTGATGTTACTGGGATGAAACCGTTTCCCGATCTCTCTCTAAATGAAATGGCGTTGAGAATCGCTTATGGCACTAAAACGACTTTCATCCATAAAGAGGACACTACTCCATTGATGAGATGTCTAGTTTTTGTGCTCCTTGCAGTACTCTAAACGATTGCGCCGATAGCCAACTTTCAAAGGGATGCAGTGTTTAGGACGGCGGACGAAAAGGCCACCTCTATGAAGGCGTCTGGACACAATAAACCGCCACGTTTGTCGTTTGTCGTCCTGTTTGCTGCACACAGTTGCTGAGCTTTGGCGCTTGCTGACTGGTTTCGAGCTCCTTTCGCCTGCAAGACGATATATCAGTCCTCCACTTCAGTTGTTTTCCTGAGGGGGCCACCACTAACCTTTCTCGCAGCTGTACCTGTGGGTTGAAAGGCTTTCCAAGCGCGCGAAACGACATTTTTCTTGTTTTTGAACTGTTCAGCTATATTGGTCACATTACGCCCCCCCTCCAGCTTCCCGATCATTCTTCCACGTTTGAAGTCCTGGTGATTTCTTCTAGACATATTTCATGAAAAAACTCACTTGCACTTGCAGCGAATGTCTTTAATTGCGTATTCGTCCTTCCTTTTATTGTAGTCTTAAGATGAGCGTGCTGACCGCACGCATTTTGAGTACGCTCACGTCGCCTGTGACGTTTTGTTCCTGGCATTTGCGTACCCATGACCTTTCTACTGAACTGCGTATTCATTGTACTGATCGCAAGAATTATATGATAAAAATTTACATTTTTGCTTACGTTTTGCACACCAGTGTACTTTCAAACCTGGTAAAAGAAGCACAAAATAGAACCACTGAACAAAAACAAACAATGCCAAAAGTCAACAAGGCTAAATAAAAGCATTCAAAGGAATTACAACACATATTGAACCAGATCCACAATGATCTTCACATCAACCACCTACAGGAACAATTGGAACAACTTTAGAACAATTTGAAGAAGATCAGAGACGTTTTGCACTGGTGCAAAAGAAAAGGAAGAAGAAGATGACTCAAAAACTCTCTGAATATATTCTGCTTTTCGCACCAACAGATGAAAAGAGAGTGCCATTTCAAGTTCAAACACAGCTAGCGGCTGAATTTAATACACAAAATTTAGGAGTGCAAATACAAAAAAAATTAGACCCACTAGAAGTAATAAATTTCTGACTCGTTATAAAGGAAAAGAAACACATTCAAAAAATTCTAATAACCACTCTTTGCCAAAAAGGAACTGGAAAATTCCTTAAAAGTTAGCGAAATCCGCCTAAGAAGAGACGTACGCCTAAACTACACACTTAGACAAAAGAAAACGACGCACCACGACGCACCGAGATGATATAAAGCAAATTGGACACAAATTGATATACATACAAGTTTCCACGGAAAATGCAAAATTTCATATTTTGGCTGCCAATGAATGAACGGTTGTCGCTACAGTGCATCTGATCTGCGCAACTAGCAGGGCATTTAAGAGGAGAAATTACGATTCCAGGTCATAAATTCTTCACGAATTTCATTCTGTGTACTCTGGTAGACAGTAACTATGCCTTGCATACAGGTGCGCGAATGATATGCGCAGATGTCAGAATTTGAGAGAGGTCGTGTAGTTGGGCTCAGAAGCCGATTGGCCTTATCGGCGAATAGTTCGACATTTGAGCAGGAGCGATGCCGCTATTAGACGATGTTGGCAGAAATGGGTGAACCATGGCCGCACATAGCGTCAAGAAGGAAGCGGTAGGCCTAGAGAAACGACAGAACGCGAAGACCGAGCAATCGTCAAAGCGGCACTCACAGCCCAGATGCATCATTATCATCGATTGTACGTGCAACTAGTGCTTCAGTGACCGCAAGGACCATTCATAGACGGCTCACAGAAAAGGGGCTGAGGTCACGGCGCCCCTTGTGCCGACTACCATTGACCTCTGTACAACGTCAAGCCCGTTTGCAGTGGTGTCGAGCTCATTTGCGCTGAAATGTAACTGACTGGAGAAGACTAGTCTTCAGTGATGAGTCCCGCTTTGAACTGAGCCCCGATGACTAGCGAAGACGAGTCTGGAGACGCCCCAGACAGCGGTGTGATACCAACCTGACTATCTTCCGGCAGACAGGCCGATAACCAGGAGTAATGGTCTGGAGTGCCATTTCATTTCATAGTAGGCCCCCTTTGGTTGTCATCCTTCGCAACCTTATAGCACAGTGGTACGCCGACGAAGTTCTAAGGCCCGTTGTGTTGCCCTTCATGTCACGCCAACCTGGGCTTACATTTCAGCAAGATAATGACCGCTCCCACACTGCACATGTTTCTACTGCTTGCCTTAGTGCTTGCCGAACATTACTTTGGCCAGCAAGATCGCCGGATCTCTCTCCTATTGAGCACGTTTAGAGCATTATGGGCAGAACCCTCTAACCAGCTCGAGATGTTGATGATCTAAAGCGCCAGTTGGACAGAATTTGGCACGATATCCCTCAGGAAGACATCCGTAACCTCTATCAATCGATGCCAAGACGAATAACTACTTGCATAAGGGCAATGGGTGGACAAACGTGTTAATGACTTTTTCGCTTTGTGAAGCTCTATCACTTCAATAAATCATCCAATTTTTCTCAAGCTGTAATCATTTGTTTTTCTGTACATGAACATCACTTCTACCAATTTTCGTCCCATTCAGATAACTCCTTGTTGCGGCGTTTTTTTTTTCGTCTGAGAGTGTATATTTATAGTTTTTGGAGTACCCGGCAGAGGCCAAAGCGGAGTATTTAATTAACACCTTTAGGGCATTACAAATACAAACGAAAGGAGATATACATCCCCAAAACCCATTTCATCGTTCTGATACCAAAACAACAGAGCGATGGACTTAGATAAAGGATATTCTGCAGAAATAATATGTCGAGGAAGAATCTTCATAGGACTTCATTCGTGCTCTTTCCGAGGATTGTGAGCATAAACATTTGCTTTAGTTATCAAGAATTTGAACATTTAAGTAGAAACTGTTAAAAACAATCATCTTCTGTGCACTGTTCACAAACGCTTGAATAAACAACTAGGCATTGCCAAGAAGAACCGACTTGTTTTAACTCTTTCAAGCATAATCAAAAAGAATGTATAAACTACGCTACTAACCACTCGGCACACTCTCGAATATGCCCAGTGTACAAGAAAGAACTATCAACTCTGCTCACTATTAGAGCATAGAATCCAATTTGTCTGTTCCAAGTGAAATACACTGAATTTCAGTTTCTCCAAGGCAATCTACAATGTTCATTAGCAGCCACTACCGATATCGCTCCTTACCTACTTAAATAAACGTAGCACTTTTTCATGAATCATATCGTAAGTTTGATAATCACTTTCTAGGACCATCAAGTTATAATTGGTTAACATGGACTAATATTTATTCTGAATGAAAAAATATCATATAACAAACTTTATCAAATAATTAGCTGGAGTGTTAATAAACATAACAATATTTAATAAACAGTATCAGGAACACTATGTAACGAATATTTTATAAGGTATTTCTCTCGCCTTTTTGGCATGCCTTCGTGGTGTAGTGGTCAGCACGCTGGGCGAGTATTAGAAAGGCCCGTGGTTCGAGTCCCGTCGAGGGCATTGTTGATAAATTCCCCATAACATTAACTGTAATGCCGATAGAGGGCGCTTTTTCTGTTTGTTTATGAGGCTAGTGTGAGAGGAGTTTGAGATGTGAACCGAGGTATACTGAACCTTCGATGCAAGTTATGCTGTTTTAATAAATAATTTTATAGTGTGTTATACTCTGTTTGTGATGAAAGAGAAGTTTTTATTCTTGAATTTTTATTATGGTGAGCACAGCCGGGAAGATTATCGTTTGTTTCAAAATGCAATATAATTTGATGTTCTTCGAATGTGTTTCGATTTCATATAGTGTATGCCGATTGTGTTCGTTCTGAAAAATGAAAGTTTTCTCCTGATTCAATGAATTGGATACTCTACAATTGGATGTGAATTTGGGTAAGATTATTAAATCTTAATCTGCAACAAGGTAAGCTTTACTATTCTTTATTGTTAAATATGAATCTTATATTGCAAATTACTTCTAACTCCTCTTCTTAACGTTCTAAAATCGAAAGAGAAACTTAGTTAAAGAATATCAAGTTAAATTGAAAGAATAGAAATTGATTTCAAAATGGAAATAGCAAAGGCTAAACGAACTGCATTAAGATCTCTTACAACGAGATTAATTTCTAAAATCGAAAGTAAAATATTAGAAAATGAAATAGAAGAAGAAGAGTTGGAAGAACTTTCAGAACAACTAAATTTGAAGTCTAAACAACTAAAAGAAATTGATTCTGAAATCCAAAGTCAAATTACAGATGTTAAAGAAATTGAAACCGAAATTATTAAATGTGATGAGTATAATGAAAAATTGATTAATTGTACATGTAAGTTGAAAGTTGCTATTAATAAATGCAAACCAGTTATACAAAGAACACATCAACAACCTGTTAGTTTGTTAAAATTAGAAAAACAATTTGTTAAATTACCTTCATTAACAATAAGAAGATTTGATGGTGATCCTGCCGATTGGCAAAGATTCTGGGACCAGTTCGAATCTTTGATACACAAAAATGAAGATTTATCTAACGTTGATAAATTTAATTATTTACATTCATACTTAACTGGAATAGCCGCGAATGCAATTAAAGGTATTACGCTGACAAACAACAATTATGACGCAGCTATAGTAACTTTAAAGGAAAGATTTGGGAAAAGAACTTTAGTTATTAATTCTCATTTAACTAAGTTGCTGAATCTAACACCTGTTAGGAAATCATCAGATGTCTCTTTGCTTAGAGAACTGTTAGATACTTGTCAAACAGAAGTTCGTAATTTAGAAGCATTAGGGGTAAATTCAGAAACTTATGGATCTCTATTGTGTAATATACTGATTAAATTACTACCGCAAGATATTGTTCTAGATATTACTAAAAAATGCGAATCAGATGAAGATTGGAAGGTTTCGAGAATAATTAATATTCTAAAAACGGAAGTTGAAAGTAGGGAAAGAACATTATTTCTAATAAAGAACAAGCATTCAAATGAATACGAAACAAAATTCCAAACCCCATCAGGAAGAATTAGTGATACAAATGCAAAGTTACAAAACCGAAACACTTTCGTGAAGATTCAGAACACACCTTCGGCGATGTCATTTAGTACCGCACACACTATATGCATATTCTGTTCTGCGCCACACGATTCGTTTAAATGTAAAATGTCACCACAAAATAAATTAGAAATTTTAAAGAATACTAAACGCTGTTTTAAATGTTTCAGAATGTATCATATTAGTAAAAACTGTTATTCTAACAAACTTTCTTGTTTCAAATGTAAAAGTGGAAGTCATCATAGTTCCATTTGTTTGGGTAATAACCGAAATAATAATTCTGCAAAAATTAATCAAACGAATAAGCCTGAAGATAAATGTAAAGAATCACTGAACTTAAATTGTAATGCTGAGAATATTCAAATGTCAAATAATTCTAATTCTGAAATTGTCAGTTCAGTTTCACAGTGTAATGCTAGCATGACATGTTCAAAAAATGTTTATTTACAAACATGCACAGTTGTTGCGAAATCAGAGTTTAACTCTAAAATTGCCAGGATTCTTTTGGATAATGGATCCCAAAAATCTTTCGTAAATGAAAATTTAGCGAATATTCTTAAACTAAAACCTATTCGCTATGAGCTACTTTCTGTTTATTCCTTTGGAATGCAACAAGCAACACAGAAAAAGTATCCAGTTGTAGAATTCGAAATTAAAGCGAGGAATAACGCCCACACATTCAAGATCGAAACACTCGTCATACCATGCATCTCTGGCGCCATAATTTCCCCTCCGAATAAACAAATATCAGAATTTATGACTAATCGTCATTTGGAGCTAGCTGACTCATGCTACGGAAATAAATATTTGGATGTTCAAATCCTTATAGGATCAGATTACATCTGGGAATTTATTTTAGACGAAAAAATCGCAATTAGCAAGCATATAGGCGCAATAAAAACTGTCTTTGGATGGGTAATTACTGGTTCAGAATTTAGAAAAGAGGAAGCTTGTTCACAAAATATTGCCGTTATGAAGAACGCGGTAATAAATAATGACATCAGAACATTTTGGGAATTGGATTCTATTGGTATTTTGACAGAAAGTGAAGAATTGTCTATGAAAGATAAACAAATAATTGATCAATTTGAAAATTCTTTATCCTTTAATAACGGTAGATATCAAACTAAATTGCTTTGGAAATCTAACCCTGATGAATTAAATAATAATTTTCAAATTGCGAAAAGGCGTTTTGAGATTTTAAAAGCTAAATTGGATAAAGATATAGAAGTGCGTGAAGAATACACAAAAATAATTGAAGAACAGCTACAAAATGGAATTGTTGAAGTATATGAGAATAAAGATCTCGAATCAGGTTATTACATGCCCCATAGAGCAGTGATAAGACCAGATAAAGAAACTTCTCGCGTTAGAATTGTTTTCGATGCATCAAGTAAAGGAGAAAATTCTAAATCCTTAAATGATTTGTTAGAAGCTGGACCTAATTTAAATCCTAACATATTAGATGTTATTCTTAAATTTCGAGAACACAATATCGCTTTTTCCGCTGACATAGAAAAGGCATTCCTCATGATAAGTATTGCCGAGGAAGATCGTAAATACTTAAAATTCTTTTGGTTTCAAAATGATAATTGGAAATCGTTCAAAATTATGAACATGACACGTTTACCATTTGGGATTACTACCAGTCCATTCATTCTAGCAGCTACAATAAAACACCATATTAAAAAATACATCACTAAAAAACCCGAAAGTTATGAAATGCTCAATTCATCTTTATATGTTGATGATTTGTATTATGGAGCAAATACAGTAGAAAGGGCGTATCAGCTGTCATCGGATGCAGTAACTATTTTAAAGTACGCGAGTATGAATTTACGTAAATTTAATACAAATTCTAAGAAGTTAAAGGACATGTGGTTAAAAAATGGTTTATCCATGAATGATTCCGCTACACAAGCTAAAATTTTAGGTCTTAATTGGGATACAGAAAACGATTCTATTAGACTAGATTTAAAGTCTTTAGAATCATCTTTAATTAGCTGTGTGTCATATACTAAAAGAACAGTGTTACAAGTTGCAGCTAAAATCTATGATCCTACTGGATTTATATCTCCGTTTGTGATTAGAATTAAAATCCTGCTGCAACAAATTTGGGTAAAAGGTCTTGATTGGGATGAGCAACTTCCAAAAGATATTGAAACTGAATTTCAAAAATGGCTCGCAGAAATAACTCATTTACAAGGGATGTCGATTGACAGAAAATATTTTCAGAATGTTAATAGGCTAAATAGTGACATTTCTTTACATATATTTTGTGACGCAAGTAATAATGCATATGGAAGTGTAGCATATTTTAGATACATAAATAAGTTTGGTGAAATTAAAACAAGTTTCATCTTATCGAAAACTCGAGTAGCTCCTCTTAAAAGCTTAACACTACCCCGGTTAGAATTGATGGGAGCAGTTACTGCAGCAAGAATTGCAAAATATCTAACTAAATTATTTAATCATATTTGTCAACATGTATATTTCTGGACAGACTCACAGATCGTATTACATTGGATCAAAGGATCTTCTAGGAACTGGAAACCCTTTGTCTCCAATAGAGTTGCAGAAATTCAAACCTTGACGAATCCCACTAATTGGAAACACTGTAGCGGTAAAGAAAATCCCGCAGACTTATTAACCAGAGGTTTGAGCGTGAATTATCTGAAGAATTGTTCACTTTGGTGGTATGGTCCAGAATGGTTACAAAATCAGTGTACTAATTGGCCAATTCAACAGAATTTTGACATAGAGAACGATGAACAATTAGAACGCCGTACTAAGATATTTGTTTGTGACGTTATTGTGAAAAAAGATGAACAACTATTAGACATAAGAAAATTTAGTAGCGTGTTGAAATTTCTGAGAATTGTGGCATGGATCAAACGTTTTGTTGCTAAAGCAAGAAAACTATCAGCTAATAGTGGACCATTAAGTGCTTCTGAAATTCAGGATGCTGAAGTATTTTGTGTTCGCAAAGCTCAGATGGATTTCTTCACACCTGAAATTAAGGCACTTCAATCTGGCAAATCAATTTCTCCGAGCTCTAGTATATTCAGCTTGGCACCATTTCTTGATAAAAACCAAATTCTTCGAATTAAAGGAAGACTAGAAGGTACTGAGTATACAGTCGACGAAAAACATCCAGTTCTTCTTCCTAAAGACTCCAGATTTACTGAATTAATTGTAAAAAGAGAACATAACAACGTTCTACATGCAGGGGTGGCTACAACTTTAACAAAAATGCGACAGAAGTTTTGGATTCCTAAAGGCCGCCAATTAGTGAAGAAAGTCATAGGAAGCTGTCTGATATGTCGAAAATATGCAGCAAAACCAGCGAAACAAATGACAGCTCAATTACCCAAAGAGAGGATTACAGAAACACCACCTTTTTACGTTACCGGTGTGGATTTCACGGGTCCTGTTTACATTACATCTGGAAATGGGAGTCAGAAGTCGTACATCGTATTGTTCACGTGCGCCGTTACACGGGCATTACATCTGGAACTTGTTTCCAACATGTCTGCAAACAAATTCATTTTGGCCCTCCGACGTTTCATTTCAAGAAGAGGCAACTGTCGTACCTTTTATTCGGATAATGCGAAAACCTTTAGGTATGCTGCTAAAGATTTGCAATATTTTTACAGTATAATTAAAGGACAAGACTTTCAAAATTTTCTAGCAAATGAAGGCTTTACCTGGAAATTTATCGTTGAACTTGCCCCATGGTGGGGAGGCTTCTACGAGAGTCTTATGAAGAGCATTAAGGAACCTCTGAAAAAGATTTTAGGCAGAGCTCAACTAAATTTTGAAGAATTTATGACTGTGTTGACCGAGGTTGAAAATATTGTGAACAGACGACCTTTGACATATGTTTATAATGACTTGCATGAACCTGAACCGCTTACACCGGCTGATTTTCTGTTGATCGGACATACAATTGAATATCCATGTAATTTTGCTGAAATCCTGAATACTTCTCCAACTAGAGAAGGTCTACTGAAACGAAAACAATATCAAACAACACTTCTAAAACATATCTGGAAAAAATGGAAAAATCAATACCTTCTCAATTTACGAAATGCTCATTTCTTCGATACTCCTGAAAGTAAGAAGAATCTTAACGTTGGTGATATAGTTTTACTTGAGGGAACAACAAAATCTAAGTTCTTGTGGAATTTAGGTCGAATAATTCAAGTGTTTAAAGGACGTGATGGTCTTGTTAGATCATGTATGGTGAAAACTAAAAGAGAGGACTTTAAGAGACCTGTGCAGTTAATATACCCTCTTGAACTATCAGACTGAAAATGAACTGAACTATCAACTTTAATTTAACAATTATAGTCTGTGTTTATCTAAATAATTTTTAGTTAATCACTTTAGTTAATTCTAATAATTTACTGTTTATAATTCAAGTTAATATTTACCTTTTGAGTAACTTTTGAATTTTTATGCTATTAATTGTTTGTTGATTTTATAGCTTTCTTTTTTTTTGCTGCTTATGTTTGCATCAGGTAATGTATCTGATATTGATATGTAAGTAGTTTTCTTACATTTGTTATGTATTTTTTGTATGCTGATATAGTGCTAATTTTGTAAAAATTATCAGGTGGGGAGTGTTGATAAATTCCCCATAACATTAACTGTAATGCCGATAGAGGGCGCTTTTTCTGTTTGTTTATGAGGCTAGTGTGAGAGGAGTTTGAGATGTGAACCGAGGTATACTGAACCTTCGATGCAAGTTATGCTGTTTTAATAAATAATTTTATAGTGTATTATACTCTGTTTGTGATGAAAGAGAAGTTTTTATTCTTGAATTTTATCAGGCATTGCACATTTTTCATCTCTTCTGCTTTCAAAAAAATCCTAATAACTCTACAGTGGCGCCCGAACTAAAAGGGTGGTGGATGATGATTCTCCACCAGCAGGGTTTGGCGATAGGGGTCTCCTAATCCAGAGTCCCCTTTAAAAGGGGGATTATATAAGGTATTTCTCCTGCCTTCCTGACATGCCTTCGTGTTGTAGTGGTCAGCACGCTCGGAGCGTATTCAAGAGGTCCGTGTTTCAAGTCCCGGGGAAGGGATTGCAGATTTTTCATCACTCCCGCCTTCAAAAATATCCTAATGACTACAATTTTTGCTCCAAGTTCAACCATTTTTACTCACAGCATGCTTTGATAATATGAGTATGCATTGTTCACTCTGTTGTCGTAATTTTAATATCGGTAATACACTGCTGGTCACCTTAAATGCAACACCCTGAAGGAAGTATGCAAATAACATGAAATTTACAACATGCATTAGCGGAGATGAGATAGTCAATTTAGAATTTCAGCGCAGACGTACATCACGCGCGCCTGTGGCGCCACTTCAAAGCGCTATTTAAGGCTTGGAGGTTTCGACGATTGCAAGTTCAGCAATGGTGTTTTTCTTGTGGTTTTTTTTAGAAAAACGATCAATTATGCCTCGTAGTAAACAGCGATTATCGTTTGATCAAGTATCCGAGTTCGACAGAGGAAGGATAGTCGCCTACCGAGAGTATGGATTATCTTTCAGGGAAACCGGTAGTCGTGTTGGACGAAGCCAAACTGTAATGCGGGCATGTGACCGTTGGATGCAGGAGGGTAGGACGGACCGACGGGTTCGATCGCATCCACCTCAGTGCACCACTTCACGTGATGACAGGAACATTGTGCGCATGGCAGTGACTGATCGCTCAGCCATAGAACAGAACATTCAGTCTGTAACGCATCATCCAGTGTCTGCGCGTATTATTCGACGCCGTTTACAGCAGAGTGTTCTGTCCGCAAGATGTCCATTGCTTCGTCTACCCTTGACGCAGAACCACAGACGTCTCCGCCGTCAATGGTGCGAAGAAAGAAGGATGTGGACGGCAGAATGGAATGAAATTGTCTTTACTGACAAGTCACGCTTCTGTCTGCAAAACCACGATGGTCGGATTCGAGTCTGCAGACACCGTGGAGAGAGGATGCTGAACAGCTGCGTTATGCACGGCCACACTAGTCCTGCACCGGGTATTATGGTATGGGGCGGTATTGGATATCACTCTCGCACTCCCTAGTAATCATTGCCGGTACTTTAAACAGCCAGCGCTACATCTCCGAGGTGTTGGAGTTAGTTGTCCTTCCTTACCTTCAGGGCTTGCCCACAGCCATATTTCAACAGGATAATGCGCGACCACACGTGGCACGCATTGTCCAAGGGTTCTTCGTCAATCGCCAAATTGAATAGCTTCCCTGGCCGGCCGGCTCGCTCCCCGGATCTTTCCTTCTTAGAAAACATGTGGTCCATGGTTGCTGAACGATTGACCCAGATTATATCCCAAGCTGCCACACCAGGTCAACTTTGGCAACGTGTGGAAGCTACTTGGTCTGCTGTACCCCAAGAACATATCCAAAGTCTCTTTGAATCAATGCAATCTGGCTACTATTCTGGAAGGAACCACACTTTACAGAAGTCTATAAATTTAGTCATTTGATACTTG
Organism: Stegodyphus mimosarum; assembly: GCA_000611955.2. Taxonomy (NCBI): domain Eukaryota; kingdom Metazoa; phylum Arthropoda; class Arachnida; order Araneae; family Eresidae; genus Stegodyphus; species Stegodyphus mimosarum. Next base: position 275,787 of record KK119579.1, read on the forward strand.
GTCAACATGTTTTCTACTAAATAAATTTTGTTGTGATATCTCTTGTCTTTCTTGGTGTTGCAATTTGAGTGGCCAGCAGTGTATTTATAATAGTCTCTTTGTATTAATTATTATTATATTAATTATTATAACGGTTGTAATATGTAAAATAACTGTAATAGTCATAAAAAATGTCATATAACCATTGCAATTAATTGAAATATTATGTTACTTTGACAGAATATTTATAGTAAAATGTTATTATTGTGGTATGAATATTATGATATGATACGGTTATTATTGCATGTTTTGTGCGCATTATTGTTTAGAGTGAGCTAATGCATGAAACTGAATTCAGATATAATATTTATATATATTTCTATAATATTAATTTTATTAATATAGAATGTATGATTTAGTATAGGTATTTTAGTTTATAAATAACATAAAATAAACTTTATGAAATAATTAGCTGGTGTGCTAATATAAATTATACTATATAATGAACTTCATTACTCCAAGTACAATGTTTTCTGTTCATAGTAGGCTAAAATAATGAGAACTTATAACAGTATTGTTATAGTTTTAACATCTGTAACAATTATAATAATTGCTTCGTAATAGTCATATTAATTGTATTAATAGTTGCAATAATTTTAATAATTGCTGTAATCGTAATAATTGCATTATAATCATTAGAATTACTTAAAACATTGATAATTTGTAGTAAAATGATATTATCATGTATGATTATTGTGATATGGTATGGTATTATTGCATATACTGTATATGTTATTATATATAGCGTATGATATTAAATTTTAATGTAATATTTATGTATAATTAATAATATTAAATTTTATCAGTAGATATATACATATATTATTAATATTCAATGTATGACATATTTTATCAGTGTGCAATGTATGATAAAATGTTTATTAGTAAATAATGTAAGTAGTTAAAACATACATCTAAATAGTTATTTAATTATGGTGTTGTGTTATTAGTATTCAAATGACAACTAATAATATTATGATATCGATTATTTCTAAATTATTATTGTATATGTAGTTTTTTAAATAGTAAGTTACCGAACTTTTTTATAACTGAAATATAATATTGAATATATTGATGTAACTGTTGTATATATTGTAAATTAATACTATATACTGTAGACACATTGTAGTTACGTAATCTTTGTCAAACATCTTTGTGAATAAGTATTTCTTCATCTTTGTTAAAATGTATTTACATATATGTTTGTCAAATACCCAAATATTTTTGTAACAAAATTTCCTTGTTAAACATATTGTAAATAATTGTAGCACTTATTACTTAAACATACTGTAAATAATTGTAGCACTTATTACTTAAACATACTGTAAATAATTGTAGCACATATGTGCGAAGATGTTGAATGTATAAACAATTCCATGTAAAGCATGTAAATTTCATGTATCATGTAATATAGCAAATAAAACTCCATAAATTTATACAATCGGTTAAGACTTAATCCATATGTTATGCAAAGACCTTAGGTCGCATGTCATCTCGATGAGTAGAAGAGTAGCTCTTGGGTGCTTTGCCATATGCAAATAACCTAATCTAAATGACTTTCTTTGCATACCTGCGTGTGGGTGGAGATACGTATATACTAATTGATATTATGTTATATTATTTAATTATTATGTGATTCAATACATATTATGTTATTATATTTAATTAATCAACTGTATTCTAAAACAGATTACATTACATAACACTTACTATTTTTTGCATAAAATTAGCAAAAAAAATTATCGTAACATCTATACTTCTTTTTTATAAAATTAATATAGTATATATAAATATGTTCATAAAATTGTTATACCGATAATAACGGTGATAATATAATACATTATCATAAGTATTTCACTAATGAAAATATGTTATTTCAATACTTAATTAATGTCAGCGATGAGTTTGATAGAAAGTTAATATCTTGTCAATATCAGTATTCTATAAAAACTTCGTTTCACTAAATATGATATTCGCGGAAAGAAATGAAAATGTAAAATAAATTCTTTATGCTATACGTGCAAGTTGTTAAATAAATTATGCCTGATCTAATTATAATTCATGTATAAGAAAATTCTGCTCCCTTCATATCTAGTGATGTTTTCACATATAGCGACACTAGAAGAATTTTTTCGGAGCTCTCCCAGCATTAATTTAAGCGGAAGGGTTTCTAGCCGAAAGAATTGCTCGGGACACTGTGCCTCGGGCAAGAGATTTTACAATGCTAACAAAAAATGTTTCTCTGCGCGTGCTTTATCTCACACAGGATGAAAGACAGAATATACTTCTGAGAGCTCTTGGAGTAAGCCAATCTATCAGATTCGCTAGAAACGAAAATTCCCAGAAATGTTTCTTTAGAAGCGCAGTTGAGGGTGCTACACCTCCTGGATAATTCAAGCGTCGGCAAGAAGGCAGTATCCTAAGCGGTGAAGCTTATATCTAAAGAAGTATTTTAATCAGCACAGTTTTTCCTGCGTTTGCTCTTCTAGTTAGGAAAAAGTAAAGAAAAATTCCCGCGCAAAAATAATTTAGCATGCCAATTTTAAAATTCAAAACCAATATCTAGAATTTATGAAAACGAGTACACGTTGAAATATGAATTTCTGATACACAGAATATGTAAAGTAAAATCATTTTCTGAATTTTCGAGCTCTATAGAGAGGCACTGTTGATGTTTAAAACTGCCCAAAAGTTTTCACCTTTTTATAATCATTTTTACGAATGATGATTAAGAAAATCTGAAAAGCCTTCCTAGCATGCCGAACTAAATTTTCCTGGACAGCCTTGAAACCTATTTGACATCACGGACACACACACACATGGAAAATATATAAATAAAAAACAATTTGTCTTCTTTATGCTGAAAAATTACATAATCCTGCGACTAGAGGAAATATTTGAAGACTAAAGAATGAATTAAGAAGAAAAATAACCTTCTGGCCATGCGTATAAACTAATAAAGATTAAATGGGAAAAAAATACAGAAACAGACGAGAAATGCGTTGTAGGAAATGAAACAAATAATTACTCAACCGAGGTAAATCTTTTCAAAATTTTCACTAGGCCTATACAAAAGACAAATGAACAGAATCAGAAAGTTGCATGAAATTTTAAAAGCTAAATCTGTGTTAAATCCAAGACGTTTTGAAAGATAGCGAAAAAGAAAATTTTAGTAAAGAATCATAACCCGAGAATTCTTCTTTTCAGAGACGTAATAAATTTAAACAGATATTCGAATAAACATAAGTTTCTGCCTTAGGGAGCAAAATTAGCTGCTACGATTTAAAATGCAATAGCAGACGAACAATTAATTGGTTGGTGTATGGAGTTTCTACCATTTTAATTGTATCCAAGCAGAAAGATATAAAATTTTACATGCAGAGTAATGACATATTTGAATTTACAGTATTCGGAGCAAACTGTGATCACCAGCTCTAGATGAGCAGATAATCAATCAATTTTTCAAAAATTCATTGATTGTTAGAATTTTAAAATGAGCGCTGAAGCCTGTTCACTTGAAGGCGATGATGATAACTGTTTTTTAAAAAAAATTTAAAAAAAAAAAAAAAAAAAGGATTACCTTAAAGCAGAAATTTAAAGCGAGGGGGACCTTTAAGTGCATCAGAGTGAAATAATTAACAAAATCTTTTAAGAAAAAAGAATGTTAGCCACAATTATTAACGTTAGCCAGAATCGAACTTGTATACTTTCAGTACTAGGTTATTTGATTGAGCAGAAGCTATATGTTGAAGAAGAAGGATGTCTTCTAAAGAGGACTTTTAAGGAAAATTGGTTCATAGTCACGTTAGCCATGTGGAAGACTAGAAAAATGCCCATGCCCGGTCACCAGAATCCGAACCCAGGCCGAATTATTAGTGTTTAATCACTTGAACAATGGACCGTAATTAGGAAGTATGGAAAAGACAAAAGAAAGATGATATTTGATTTTACTTTCATAGAGGTTCGCCTATATAAAAAAGAAATTCGCATCAGATTTGCAAAATTACTAGCCGCTGAAGATACATCTTTCTTGGAATTCTTTTTGAAGATAAACACTTACGCAGAAATGAGGCCTATAAAATCTGGGGATTGGTTAGTAGATGGCACTTGTTTTTCAACGCAAAAGCAAGAAAATGCTGAAAATGTTCCCAGATGGGTGATGTCTTTTTCATTTTCCAGGACACAAATTCTAGCGGAACCCGCCTCCCGTGTTTCTCAGTTATTTAATGAAATTTTAATTATTCCAGCAGGAGCCTCAAATAAGATGAGCTGCGGTATATTAATTTATTATTTAACTACTTCTATTAATTTATTATTTCTTTGTTTATCCCTTTACATTGTATTTAATTATTTACCCTTTATTGTTTTATTTATTTATTTATGTTCTCCTTATCTGACAGCCTTTCACAGGACTTTAGAAATTTTACCCTGCCCCTTTCTAATTTAAAATTACGAATTATCACAGTAAAGATTTTGAAATCTTGGCATTAGTTCTTTCACTTCAACTCAACATCAGCCCTATCAAATAACGGTAAAATAAACTCTAAACCAACAGAAAAGACTGCCCAGAATACATGATAATTGACTGATTCTTAATTTTAATTAACAGTAATTAACACTTTAAATCTTTACACAATGGGGCGCAGATTGCACTATCATTAACACATGAAAAATTATAAAAATTCAATGTGACTTTTAAAGTTTATATGTGATAGATTAACATTTTAACAGATTGGATTGAGACCCTTTATTCTAAAACTCAACGTTGTAATATTTAAAAAAAATGAAAAAAAAGAGGGTTATTAGAATCTTCTTTCCAGTCGAAGTAAAATGCCGAATTATAATGCCAGATTCTTGTCCTGCAGAATAAACTTTCAGTCACCAATTAATTGAGAGAAATCGAATACTTGGAGAAATAAATTTATGCAGAATATTTGCGTGATTGGCTGACAAATGTCCACTCGGCTAGTGTTAATACCTATGTGAAAAATAAACATAAAATATATGACTTCAAGCAGCGGTGTTATATATCAAAATGATACTAGAATCTGAACAGCAGTAGATATGTATACACACAATTCATGTGCATATAGATAAAATGCTCCTATGCAAGAGTGCTTGACATGTAGATGGCTTCAGTGTACAATGTGTCCTACATAACTTTATTCAATGACAATAAGAGGCAACAGTGAAAACTGACAGAGAGAGATATTTGTTTTTTCTGTACTACACAGTTAATGAAACCTTACTTAAAAAATTCATTTGCACTAGGCATTATAAAGTAGTCTGTATTACGTCAAATTATTGCAAGCTTCCAGTTAGTTATTCAGTTGAAAATTAATCGAAAAACTTTTGCAGACAATTATATCATGCAGTCTTTTATTATTGCCACAATATTTAATAAATTGTTTCTCTTTCCTTTCCATGTACCTACTAATATCTTGTATAAACTAAAAATACTATATATACATACATACATACATACATACACACACACACACACATATATATATATACAATAATACTTCTTTCAGGTTTGTGTTCAGTTTTACTCTGATTATCTGAATTTGTTATATATTTCTCAAAAAACATTTTAGCAAAATTTAGTTATTACTTTCTTAATAATTTAATTAAATATAGCTTTGTTTCTTTGGTTTATCACAGCCCCTTTTTATGCTTGGTAATAATCATGTTCTTTATCAAGTTAAATTTCATTTCTACCAGATACGATACATAATGAAAGAGATGCAGCTTGTGTCGTATCTCAAATATTCTTTCAACTTTTAAATAGCAAACTTCCACTTTCTGTATCTGACAAAATGAGAGCTAATATGCAACAGATATAAAACTCATAAGGAATTAATATAAACAATCCTGCTTGTTGTGGTAGAGTGTTCCACATATCAGTGTGGTACAGCGAGAACCCAGGATTGATTATTAAAAAATCAAAGTCAATTTCTCATGATTCATTAATCCCTAAACATTCAATGTTCCTGCATTGTTAACTGAACTAAAAGTAGAGACACTTACTTCTCACCAACTTCAAGCTACCATTTAGGTGAAGAGGAATAAAGAATTACAGGCATGCCTACCATAGGGCCGTATATTTTTACTTATCACCTTATCAATAATTGCACCAAGGTTCAATTCTTAAGTAGGAGAGTCTATTTCTCAAGACTCTTGGATCCTGAAACACCTCTTTCTGCAATGATGCTCAGACTGAAAGTGGTGGACATTAATTCATAGTTGTCAACTTTCAGTGTGAAAAAATAAAAGGTTCCTGTCCCATGCAGTGGTCCAATTTTAAAAGGATTCCAAGCCACATTTGATTTAAAGTCAAACGCATTATTCATGTTAATAAAATGGATATAACATAATTTTCATGTAAAATATATTAATTTAAATATGTAATTAATAAACTAAAATTGTGTAAAATATATTAAAATTTAAAATAACAAATTTAATATTAGTTTTGATTAATTCAATTTGATTTTGTTTTAATTTTACACTGATAAAACCCAAGCATTGAAGAAAAAATTTAACTTATCAAACACTTTAAACATGATGAAAGTAAAATTAATAATTAATGAGCATATAATCATACAGATAAAATTAGCATATTATTTTCAAATTTAAAGCAAAACTAAATTTACCTATTAATCTTTAGTTAGACATTCTAATACATTAAATGTTAAAATCAAATAAAAGTAAAATCAAAAATAAAAATTGCTTTCAAAATTGATTGGGGGGAAAAATTTACACAATTTAAGTTTCATAAAGGGATAACAAAGCCATGCCTTCACAATTTTTAAGAATTTTTCCTCAAAATTATTTACGTGGTACTTGCTTTGACACTTTATTTCTTCTAGATTTCCAATCAAACAAAACTATCTAAATTCAGAAATATTAGAGATTTATCAGGAGATGGAAAAACATGACGGAAAATCGGAAAAGTTGACAACACAACTACTAATTCACAACCAATTTGGATTGACTGACTCGGAATTCAGATATATGGGAGATAATGTAAGGAATTAGAAGAGATTCCTACATTGTACTGCTATGGTTTAATAGTCAAGGTATCAGTCCAAAACACTAAAAACTTGGATTCAATTCCTAGTGAGGGTGCAGTCAATTTTTTTAAATTCTTCACGTCCTAACCTCTGATATCTTTACACTGATAATAAAAGAGAAGCACAATAACTCATTACCAACCTGGATTATTGTCTGGAAGTTACTACTATTACATACAAGTGAAGGAGAGAATGAGAGGTATTAAAAGATTTCTGCTAAGTGCTCTTCTTTGTTTAGTCATCAGTAACTGCAATCTGACTTTGACAATAAAAATAGACATAAAAAAGAAGCGAATTCAGCAACATAAAACAAGTGTAAATGTAAAAAGTTTGAAAATGCGTGTGCAGAAGCTTAAATGATATATCATACTTTGTTTTATGACTGTGATATGTAAATAAAGCAGTAGAAAAGAAAGAAAATCAGTAAAAATTTCTTTGAAAGGACTGAACTAAATTTTTTGCTGTACTTAAACTGTAGACACAATGTTAAGCGATAAATAAGTAAACAAAAAAGCATTTGTCACAATTCTTTTATTTCATAATTTTGGCAGTTCAATTCTTTAAAAAAAATTAAATTATGCATCTTGGTGCAATATTTCATCGAGAATCAAGAATAAAGTGACCACAGAAATGACTGCAACAAAGGCATCATTATAAAAAATTAAATTTCTTGCATTTCTCTGCAGGTGCGTAAGTTAAAACACAGATCAACAACATACACATTCCTCATAGTTATTTACAGAAAGAAAAAAAAAAGTGAGATGCTTTCTACCTCAAATACACAATCATACATTAAAATCATTCTTAGGTTTGTTTAGATATCATAAGAGCTGACCTCAAATTCTTCTGCATCTTGGCACTTCGTGAACATAATAGCAGTGAATTGAGTAACAAAGTGAGCAAACATAAATGACAGCTCTATTCATAGTTTTGGAAGTTTGAATGGTATCCTAAATGAAAATATTTGTGCTCATATAGGGATATTCCTTAAATAAAACTTGAGTTTTTCTTTATACTGAAACTTGTGACTGTGCTGGCAGCAAAGAGGTGCAAAGTAATATTAACTTCATTGTATATTTCTGTGCCCAAATGAAACACTGTACAACTTTTCAAAGAATACTATTATGCTTTCGACATGTTTAGGTCCCACGATATGGTAATAAATAAGAATCACTGCAAAAAATCTACTGTCCTTCTCCACCATGTGAGAGACATATCACAGGGATCTGAGCTTGGGTCTCACGAGGACTTTTAAGAGCCTGTTGCTTATCAGCTCCTCCAGACGGATCTTCCTCTGCGCCGCTTTCGCAGCTTTCTTCTTCAATACTGAGCTGAGGTGAGAGTACCTTTTTAGGGAGATGGGGACTACTGTTTTCAGCAGATGGTAAAGATCTATGATGAAGCCTCATGTGACCATGAAGCCGGGCTCTCCGAGTGCGGTAATATTCAGTGTCAGCAACATCAGGTCGGGAAAATTCACGGAAAAGTGCATCAGATTTCTCATCTATACTATAGTCTCTAAACTGTTGCATCTGTTCTAATCTGAGGCGTCCTGAGCGGAAGAACCTGTGAAAAACAGATGTTTTGCCACGTGTTTCAGCCACCATATCTGACAGTTGTTGCTCACTCCACTGTATATCACTTTCAGTACAGTGCTTCTTCAAGGCACTCTTATATTTCTTTTTATGAACCTGAGGTTCGTATGGTGGAAGACCTTCACCTTCTATCACTACACCTTCAAATGATACTACCTTGGAAGTTTCAATAGATTTGGTCTTAATAGTATCAGTTCCTTGTGTCATAGAATCTTTGTACAGCACTTCAATTTCCTCATCAAAAGTGCCTTCCATAGTCGTCATCATCTGGTCTAAACTATCTCCATCAAGGGTGAACTGCAGCTGTTTTCTGCACAAACGAGGGGCTTTTCCATTACTTTCCATTGATTTGTAACCACTGTCTGCTTTCATTTGCTGCAATCTGTTTGTCTGTCCTTCACCCGTGCTGTCAGTATTGTCAGTGGTAGACTCAAAAGATGTTGTAGCACCTTCTGTCCTATCAGTTGATGAACTTTCGACACTATCAAAACTGCTCTCAGTCCCAGGCGTTCTTTTCTGTAATCTTTTAGTTAGTAAACTCTTGTAGCAATGCCTGCGCAATTCATGAGAGGGAAGTTGAAGATAATCACTTTCATCACATTCATAACCAGGATCATCACAAGAGACATCAGCATTAGACTCAAAAGATGTTGCACGTGATGTTAATACATCTTGTGGATCTGATGCTCTATCTTCTGGAGGATCATCTTCTGTTTCCTGAGTATCACTGAGTTTATCCTCTTCTTCCTCTAAAGTAGCTCTTAATTCCCATAACTGCCTTGATTGCTGTTTTAACATCTCACTTTCAATACTACTGTTGCTATCATCTGAACTCTCTCCAGATATCATTTCTATTACCTCTTCTCGGATATCCTCTCTGCTACCAGTATCATTATAGCGCACTTTACTCCAGATTTTGGCATCTTCCTCATCAACAGGAGAGTATCTTCTGAGGAGCAATCGTAAATGTTCAAACTGATGCTGCTCCAAACTTTGTTCTAATAAACCAGCTTCAGTACTTGCAGCTTGTTGAATATGAGAAGGATCAGCTGTCCATCCATCGGCACCAGCTGCCACATCTAAGTTTGACTGAGATTTATCTTTTAGGAGTGTTGCACCTTGAGCTGCTAATTCTTGTACTTGCTGCCTACTGTAGTGGTAGTCTTGTAGATCAACTACACGTGCCAGAGTATCAGAAGGAATCCCATGCAATGAAATAGTGCTTGGTACACGGCCATATTTCGTTTGGTGTATATTGGCAGTGCTCCCAGAATCGGGAGATGAATGCGAATGAATGAAAGGTGGGTGAAAGACCCCCATTATAGGTTGTGAACTGGAAGAACATACTGATGTTTGATCCCAGTGATGTGGCTGTGGAGGTTTATCATTACTGCTGCAATGAACAATGGCAGAAACCTTAGTAACTTCTCGCTGTCGTGGTCCAGGTACTCTTTGTTGTTCAACAGCAGTCCCTGAAGCATGTCTAGTTTCATCAGGTGACTGATCTTCTTCATCAGATAAGCACACAGAAGCCTGCCTCTGGATTCCAACAGATGATCTTCGCCTTACAACACTTGTTACTTCTGGAGGGCTAAAGGATAAAACAGATGAGTTATTTTTATTATCATATAATGTACTGATTAAAACTTAAAAATATATTTCTCACAAGCCCTAATTCAAAATGTAATTTCAAAGGAATATCAACTCAATTTAATAGTCGATTTAAAATAACAAACTATTTATTTTTAGCATCATAATTATCACTTCCTACAATGAGAGATTACTAGATATGATAATGCTATACATTTTCAAACTGGATTTTAATATTAGTTATTCTTAATTATATTCTGTTCGTATTAATAATTATAATTCATGACCGCTTTAATGATGAGCAACTGAAATACATGTCTCAAAAATACCCCATATTTTCCATCTGAGATATTATTTGGGTATATCTCCTGCTACAGGTATACTTTTTATACTTTGCATATGTTGTTCAAAAGCTGTAGAGACAACATAGTCACTCATGTTCTTCTTTTAAATGCCAAAGGTAAATCGGTCAGGGATGACACATGAGCAGGTTAGGTTATAGTATAAGAAATATGTATTTTTATTAGTACTTGAGTAGGTTAGATTAGAGTATTTTAATAGGCCAAACTGACCTAGGCTATTTTCCTAAAAGGAGTGATGCCTTCAAGAAGGACTTTTTAAGGGAAATCGGCTGGCATGTATTTTACACTTGGGGAAAATTATGAAAACCAACCATGCAGTCAGCCCATTCACCCAGATTCATACCCACTCATACTACCAGTGTTCAGCAGTCTTAACTATTCAACCACCAGCATTTTAGTAGAGACAGCACTTCTAAATATTACAATTATTTTGCAGAGATTGGCCATTAAACACCCAAAGAGGCTAGCAAGTGTGAAGGATCCTATTTATTGACTAGCAGAGACACTTTGTAAAGGATGACCAGTAGCAGAAAATCTACTAATTATAAAACTCAAGGTTTTAAAAGAAACACCTAATAAAGGATACCAACCTTTCCCTTCATTCAACCTATTATACTCTAAAATGGATTAAACAATTGTGTGACAAAAATTCATACCTTTCATTTCATAACTGATAAAAAGAGAAAATTTTGAGACCCATTAAAATACAAAAATAATGTCAACAAGGTATTGCTCTTTCTTCATAAAAATTTCCAAATATTAATGATATTCACTGAACAATAACAGAATTAATTAATGAAAACATCACAAAAAGTAACAATATGTTTGCTGTTAATGACACAGACATAGCTCAGAAAATGAAAAATCAGGATGCTTTTGTAGCAAACCACCAAATTTCTCACACAGGAATGTATTTCAGGTTACTAACTATTTATAGCATGATTCTAAATTTTATGCGCTTTATCTAATTCTATTATGCAATTTTCTTAAATGTTGAAAATATCTTGAGCAGTGTAGAAAAGCTTTTATTTATCAAAGTACTTTTAAATACAATAAAAATTAAATTAATAATTAATGTACATACTGTAGGGTGGGAAAATGTAGCTATGTGCCATTTATTTGTAAAACAAAATTAACTACAAATATTAACTGATTAAACACTCACTGAATCTTTATAGCAGCATACCATTCTCATACATGATACGATGGTAAGGGGTGCCATTGCATACAATAACCAGTAACTTTTAATACTGATCCAAGCACCATCATAGGATAGCCTTCATCAAATTCTTCAGGCACATATGTTGCAACTCACGGCAGGGCTCTGCTTGGCCACACACAGGAAGGGTGTCATACGAATGCCCCAGTTACATTATTATGCTTTCCTTAAGTGACCGATTTCCATAATCATCACTGATCACCCATGTTTGGGATCATTTGGGATGACATGCTGGACATCCTAGGAGTTTGCTCAAACTAGAGGCAACTTATAAGAACTGTGGAATCAGATAATGCAGAACACCATATCAGACTTGTATGCATCTGTATTGATACTAGATGTGGACAGACAAGGTATCAGAACCTTCACTCATTTGTAGTTTTTTCTGTAATTAACCATCTTTGGGTTTTGATTTTGTAATCACTTATATTAACATTGCTCTTACTTGGATAAAATTTTGTTCCATTGTGATAATTCTTCCTTGGTATGCAAATTTTTATGGTAGTAAGGGTACATTTACGACAGCAAAAATCTGAGTGCAAATCTGAAATTAGTATAGATGAATACAGTAACCCTTAAACTTCATATGTAAATAGGTAATGTATTCTGTAAACTTTGGCTTAACTTGAATTGAATACAAGTCGAATATATTAAATTGCTTATGTGTAATTAAAGGAAACTGTATTATATATATTACTCATATAATATTATTTTATAAATGAACAACAAGAATATTACAATTTATAAAACAAAGAATTGTTGATGGAGTCTTTATTTTTAATTGTTAAACCTCAATCTGAAGGTTCTGGATTTTGCATGCTTACATAACTGTGAAATCATGTAAGTCACATATTGCATAAGTCAGAAGGTGGTAGTTTAAATAGAAAATAAGTGTTACTTAATGCCGTGCCAGAATCTTTGTTTACCAGCATTACCAAACTGACATGCACATTAAACATTTGCAGTACTGCAAATTCCTTTTCATATCCCACTACTGGTACCTACCTGATAGCAGTTGGAAAACTTAATAATTTTACTTACCTCTCTGGAGATGAATCAGACTGATTTTGCCGCTGCTTTATTTCTCCAGAACTTTGGCCTAAAAGAATATCATATTTAATTACATTACCATTACCTTGGACAAAAATTACAGAAATTAAAAAGCAAAGGGCTTCATAAAAATTTCTAAACAAAGAACTTCAACTGCATAAGATGGCAAATTGCATTATTTTGAAAAAAAAAAAACCCTTAACTTGCTTTCTCAAGTCGCATTAGTTTCATTTCTAGCACAATACATTCGGGTATTCAAAAATGGCTATAAGCCATATTTTCTTACACACTGATCCTAGACACATATCAAATTACAAAGTTTCGTAAAATTGTAACTATTAAATGTATTACAATATTACTTACAATTTCATGTGAACAGCTTCAACACTACAATTTTAACAGTAACACCAAAGCTTTTCTATAAATTATACATAGGCTTGAAACTTTGTGATACAAGACAAAAATTAAAACTGAACACCTTCAATGAAATGAGCAATTTACAACTTTTTGAGTTTGATGCACAGGTGAGAAATAATTAAAACAGGAAAGGAAATTTCATGTAAAGTGAAGCAGATAGTAAAAACAATATGTTAAAAGCCACAAAAATTTTTTGATGCTATATTTTGTGACCTACTTTGGAAGGCAGTTACTAGACAAAACTCTATCTACAGTGTGTACTGTACTACACACTATCTACAGTACTACTATCTACAGTACTACTACTATCTACAATACTACACACTCTATCTAAGTGCTACATGATTTAAACTTCCCAGAAAAACTGCAAGAAAGTGTAACCAAATACAAAGCCATTTTCAGTTTTTGTATTTCTCCTTTAAATATGTTTCAAGTGAATAATGTTTCCTGTTAAAATTTTAAAAGCGTTAATAACAATGAAAAGAAATAACACATTCGCTGTCGGAATCTGAACTAAACTCTTAGGTTTGCAGTACTTTCCTGGAAGGTTATTGTGGTATTCAGCAAGTAAAGGGGTACTTACATAATACTAATTTCCCTTAGAGCCTGAGCTTCAGTTTTTAGAAAAGCACTCACTCATTTCACATATACATTTAATTTAAGGTAAAAAATATTTAAGCAGTGTTTAGGTGAAGCAAGTGAACAGAAGGTCGTGCACTTTACTTGTTGGCCCATTTGCAAGCTAAAAGCTTTGTGCAAAATTGCATTCATGATTTACATACATGAAAATTAGTTATTGACTTATATAAGAGATGAAAAATAATAACAGTATGTTCATGATTCAAATAAATGGATATAAAATGCAAATTCATAATCGTAACGATTATTATTTTATTTATACTGGTTATTAAATATGTTGTTAGCATTGCTTTTCTCCTTATACAACATTAATTAGACTCAATTTTTTACATACTTTTAAATTCAGATATGAATTAAAAGGCAAAAGTATCAAATAGAACTATTAGTATGACAAAACTTTCCTTTACCTTTAGCTGCACCTATACGAAGTGGTAGCTCTTTCAATTCAATGTCTCCACTAAAATCATCTGTTAATAAAAAAATCAGGGTTAGAAATGAAAAAATTGTATATATATATAGAGAGAGAGAGGGAGAGACAAGACCAGAACAGCTATTTTATACATTAATTCACAATATTATGATGCAGAACTACCTTATTGAGAATGTTAAACATTTTAAAGGAGAAACTTTTTTGTACTTACTGATTACCTGCACCCCCACTGAAAAGTCACAAAACAGTATTCATAAGGCAACTCAGCAAGTTGCCAAATAGTTACATGACAGCCTACAATTTCTTTCCAAAAAGTATTTCTTTATTTGGCAATGCAGGCATATATGTAGCATACATCTGTTACAGTATACATGAATTTGTACTTTTAAAATTCAACCATCATTTTTATTATTTCTTTTTGGCATTGTGTACATTTGCTTTTTTTGTAATGAGTTTAATTTTGGATTTATCGACTGACTGAAAAGAGAAGTACAGCACTTTGTCCATCAACATAGAATGCAAATATTCACATTCTGTGAAGTACTCCCTTACAAGAATATATACCTTACATGGATATAAACCTGTACCGCCATCTAGGTGCAAAACGAAATGTGAAATATGAATGTTACAATATTCTCAGTCTACATGGTGAAAAAGCAGGATCTGTATTGAAAATAAGAGAAATAAATTTACGCATGCTATTTTCACGCGACCCATATTATGAGATGGATTTTATATCCCACAGAAATCGCAAGGGCCACACACAGAAGGTTAACTCAGCAAAAAATTAGTTCCCACCCCAAAATTGGCAATAAGTTCACAACTTTTCGGTGGGGGTGCAGATAATCATAAAATACCAAATTATCTACCAAGAAAATTATGAATAAAAGAGCTATTAGTGACTTAAAAGTTTAAAGAATTAATTTTTAAATACACTCAGTGGAGAATTCACACAGCTTATTTTAGATGCTGATAGAAATATCTGCATTACACAAATTTCTCAATAAAAATTAGAATTAACCAAACTTTTTATTAATATTATATATAATGCAATACATATGTACAATACTATATGGGATATATGTGATATTTTCTTGATTAAATTTTATAGACAATTTTGATTTAAGTTCAAGAATGTATTTATTACTTTCTAGTTTAAATTTAAATCAAGAATTTGGTACATACTTAACAGATTCCTTATAAATATACCAATGATTAATTACATCTAAAATACTGAAAAATCTAATATTTATATATGAAACCTTACACACAGAGAGAAAACAATACAATATTAT
Source organism: Stegodyphus mimosarum (assembly GCA_000611955.2). NCBI lineage: Eukaryota > Metazoa > Arthropoda > Arachnida > Araneae > Eresidae > Stegodyphus > Stegodyphus mimosarum. The sequence goes on from KK119579.1 coordinate 291,496, forward strand.
ATTTAACTGGAATTAACAAATAATCTTTGAGTTTTCTAGCACTACATTTATAATTCTGCAAATGCGAATGAAACACAATTTTGTTTTTATTATTTGCTTTCCATAAACTACATTTTTTGTTCTTCTTCCTTTCAAAATTTAAAAATCATATAGCAACTGCTGTCTAACGTCATCATGTATTTTTCAAATACAGAAGACAAACAGCTAAATAAATAAATAAACAAAAAGGATTTTATCTTACATAAAAATGGCAGTGTAAAGCATAAAATGCATAAATGTACTGGCATAAAATATGAATAATTAATTTATAACTCATAAATATTTTAATAATTATAAATACTCACTTTGCAAATAATTGTACTATCTTTTTGTGGCAGGTTTTTATACCGGATTTCGTTTTAGAATCCAATGTTTTGTTGTAAAAGAAAATTTGTTTTACTACTAGAGTTGAAAAATGAAGGATTTAGTGTTAATATGGCAGCATTATTTGTAGTTCAATAAAATATCCTTAAAGTAGTAAGTCTATCTGCATCTTATTACACTGTCTCAGCTAAAAATCAACACCAGTAATTAATTATTATTATTTTTTTAAAGTTCCTTGCAGGACTCTAAATTTAGGCATTTCAAGCATTAATACAGTAATAGCAAGGGAAATATACATTTACTAAGGCAATGAAAGAAACAGATTAAAATATTTTGCAATGTAGACATCAAACAAAGAAAGAAATAAAATACATATATTTTTAAAAAGTTGGAGTTCTCTTTAACTTATGAGAATTGCTCAGTTTGTTAAGCAACTTCATTTATAATTTGAAAGGAAAACTAAAGATTTCATGAAATTTTAAATGGCAGTACTTTAAGTAAAGGCTATTTTCAAGTCATATAGAACATAAATTAAAGAGCTTTTGAGATGAAATGGCAAAGTTTGCCAGCTGCCTGAATGATAAATGCCTTGATAGTATAATGAAGAAACATATTTCAGAATAATGTAACATAAAAAGGCATAACAGCCCAAAGAATTAGGAAAAAATGTTTCTAATATCAAAATCTTGTACCTTTACTTATGGATCAATGAATTTTCATTTTGATTAAAAAAATGGAACTAAAAAAAGGGGAGGCATAAAAGCTCATATATATAATCACGAAACAATATTAAATCAAAATTGGTGGTTAACAAACTAACGGGAAGAACATACATCAGAACTGAAACAAAAGCAAAAACAACTCAAATTGCATAATAAAATATAACAGATAGTTGAAAATTCCTTGGTCTTTTTCAAGGAACAGCTGAGCAATTTTCAACAGATCAACATTTCTGAATTATACCTGAATGAAATAATTAAAAAGTAAGAGACAATTAAAAACAAATTAATGTAAGTTCACTAAAAATTTTTATAAAATTATTCAGCTGTATTCCATTTAAAAAGTGTGAAATAAAAAAATTAATTTAAAATAATAATGTAAGGCCAGTAAAATTTTTTATAATACCAGTACAGAATGCAATAAGATAAGGTATATATTTTTTTAAATAATCAAGATATAATCTACTGTTAAAAGCAATTGGCTAAATTAATATTTTTAATAATTGTTGAACCAAAGAAAATTCAAAATTGCTAACAAGTTATTGGAAATCAAAAGTCAAGATACTTTCTAAGTTTATTTACTTTACTCTTCAGTAAATTACCTTGTAATATAAATTGTTTTGTTTCCTTTTCCTTTGACATTAAAATTTATTTACTTTTGATTTGCAACAGCATTTTAGCAGTTTTAAATTTTCATTGATTCAATGTTTATTAAACATATCAATTTACCAAACCCGCTTTAATTTACCCAATGGTTTCTCTTGTTTATAATTTTATACACTTTGTTTTTACAGTATTAATTACTAACATCATGCGGGACATATTTTGATGATTTATTAAAAAAGATTTTTTTAAAAATTTTTATACTTTATTTTATTGCATTCTTTTCTGGTATTATAATTTTTTAATGGCCTTACATTATTATTTTAAATTCTTTTTTTTTATCTAGCCATTACTTTTGAATTCTTTCATGAATTTATAATCATCCAGATGTAATTCAGAAACATGGTTCTGTTGAAAATTCTTTGGCTGCTTCTTGACAAAAGAAAAAAAAAAACTTTCTTGTATTAATTTTATTGAGTTATTTTGTATTTTTGTTTCAATTCTGATGTATGTTCTTCCTGTTACACAGTTAACCACCAATTTTGATTTCATTATTATTTCCTGACTATTTAACAAATTTCAAAGTACACTGCATGGACTTCATAATCTTAATTCTGAAATTTCTAAACTCTTTTTTATATATATAAGTAAGCCATACATATTTATATAAGTAGACATAAAATATGCTGCTCAAAATTATTAACCTTAAGTATAAAAATTATTAACTTAATTTAGTAATAGCCCTTTTAATTTTTCATTTTATTTTGGCTACCTCTCTTCCTGTTCTAAATAGTTTATAATAATTTTTCTGGAAAGCCAATTTTCAAACTATTTTATTAATGCTTGCTTATGTACTCCATGTATGCTCATACTTACATCACTGCAGATGGCTTTTCGGAGTAACTAAGTCTAAATACCACTGCTACTATTGTGCAGCCTTCCCCCCTCCCCCTGCTTTGCCTTGCTGCTAGCCAGAGTTTGCTTTCTGCTTAGTAATATATCCAACAAGATATAAACTGTACAAAATTGTGCATTTATGCATATAAAGGCTCGTTGTATTATCAAAACAAAATTATATGCTCAAATCTGCAGGCAGCCACATCTAAAAGCTTTTCTTCTCCATTCTCTTAAGTACCCATGTAGCTGTTTCTTGAATCGCTAAGTCACTTAATGAAGTATCATATATACACACATATATGTAAATAAGAGTTCTGAAATCTCAATTGAATGTGTGTATATATACACATATGTGCACTGCGCAAAAAAAAAGGGGGGGACAGTTCTGTATATCTCCTGTTCTACTGAGCCGATTAACGAAATTTATGTTTTTCATGTCTTGAAAGTGTGACTTAGGATATATATTAGATTTATATACAGCATTATTCTAATATGAGTAATTTGACACAAAATCGGTCTTTTTCTGAAATGACATGCCAGTTTTTTTCCATATTTCGATTCTATGACTCAAATTATGCCAAACTGCCACGTTTTGTAAATTGAATTTGATACATATTTACTAATATCTCTTTTTTTCTTAAACAAACTTGATTCTTTCTTCCAGAATTCAAAATTTAGGCTTAATCCAAACATAATTTGCACATTTTTATGATTTATTTTCCAGATTTGTACTTTTAAATTATTTTTATAAATTTTTTGAAAAAATTTTTGTATTATAGCTTATAAAATTTTTAACATCCTCTTAAAGTAGATGTATTTCTAGACACACCTGCAAAAAATTACAGTTTTTCATTCAAAACTTTCTGAGATATACATACATAAAATTGCATATTGGCGCATTTTGAAATTTGGCATCTTTTTTTTCTTTTTAGCAATAATAACATCAAATGTGGTTTGTTCACTTTGTTAAAATTATTTTAAAGTATGAACGATGACTTTTTTTCCTGCTCTTCTGCAATGCAAAAAAGGATAGGAAAGCTAGGTTGCTATACATTAAGAAGCTCACCAAGTAAATTATTCTTGATGCAAACTGAAAAAAATATGCCAATATAAATTTTTGAATTTCTCTGTAAATTTCACACCAAATTTTACAAAATTTAATATTTAAGCATAATTTGAGTCGTAGAATCGAAATATGGAAAAAATTACCATGTCATTTCAGAAAAAGTCCTATTTTGAGTCAAAATACCTATGTTGGAATAATGCTATATATAAATCTAATATATATCCTAAGTCATGCTTTCAAGACATGAAAACCGCAATTTGAATTTCGTGAATTGGCCCAGTAGAACAGGAGATATAGAACTGTCCCCCTTTTTATTTTGCACAGTGTACATATACGCACACACATTCAGTCAAGATATAAGGTATTTCTCCCCCCTTCTTCACATGCCTTCGTGGTGTAGTGGTCTGCATACTCGACACGTAACCAAGAGGTCCGTGGTTCGATTCCCGGCGAAGGCATTGCTTATTTTTCTGCTTCCGAAAAAACCTAATCCTGCCTCTTGCTCTCCTCCTTCCGAAAAAACCTAATGTCTCTACACTGGCGCCCAAACTAAAAAGATGGTGGATGATGATTCTCCACCACCGCGATTTGGAGATTGGGTCCCCAAAACCCCAGTCGCCCTTTAAAAGGGGGAGTATATAAGGTATTTCTCCCGCCTTCTTTGCATGCCTTCGTGGTGTAGTGGTCTGCATACTCGACGCGTAACCGAGAGGTCCGTGGTTCGATTCCCGGAGAAGGCATTGCTCATTTTTCACCTCTCCTGCTTTGTAATAACCTAATGTCTCTACAAAGAACAGACTGTAATTTGTAGCCAAAATTCCAATACACCTTGGTTTTAAAATTCGGTTTTACGAGGACCTTGTATTCCCCTGAGTTTAAGCTGGATAGTATTTTGTTTGCACAAATCACATTATGTACCAATTCAAGGTCATTCAAGTATCTTTTCTTGAACTATAAAAAAGTACGGTTCAAATGAGTCCATCTTTCAAAGCTTCAACATGCATCTGAATAATTGCCTGCATTTTTTCTTGAGTTTCAACCTTAGTTTCTTCCAAGAAGTTTTTTTATAAGAGAGATGCAATCATTATCTTTCTTTATCATGCACTCTAATCAAGACGTAAGTTTTCTCTTAAAAGAAGACTCTGGTGTTTGTATAAATCATTTTGGCTCTTTCCCAAACAATAATAGATAAATTTAGTTCACTTTCCTAAAAATGCAAAAATGTCAGTAATGTGCCATTTTACATACCTAGTTTTCATCATTTTAAACCACCATCAACACTGCATTATGGTTTATTAAAAATGTTACTTACCTGTGCATGAAGTTTCATCAAACATGCCAACGCTTTTCCTTGAGACAACCACCTTACTTCAATGCGTAGCAAGAGAGACTCATAGTGGCTTACCATATTCTTCATACATTAGTTTATAAAGTCTGGTTATATTAGTTAGTCATGATTTCATATAGTTTATTATTTTTATTACCACCTTTATTAATAAACATAAACTCACTAAACAACTAAACCTCACAAAGAAATCTAATGCAGAGAAGACTCGTGAAAGGATAGCTAAGAAATGTTGTGTAGTGAAATTAAGCTAATTAATTCACTCATTTATATTCTAAATTATGCTACACAATGTGTATTTATTTAATTTGTGTTAATTTGGTTTACCTTAATTAGAGTTTTGTTCTTAAGATAGTAAGTTCATACTTTCGTTTTCAGAAAGCATTTGGCAGCAGACAATAGGAATGGGGTGTGTTTTTCATGTTATAATCTGGATTTAATACTTAATTTGAATTTATATAATTATACTAGAAGAAAGAGAAAGATTTGCACTTTAAAATTATTTTCAAATTGATAACTTAATTAGTTTGTGAAATATGCTAATTTAATTTATAAAATTTTGTAGCTTTCGTAGGATTTAGTGTGATTGCTATCTTGTCACTATTAAGCTGCTCTTGGGTGATTTATGAAGATTTATGAGGATGTATTACAAATGTTATACACAAGTCACCTTGTGTTTCAGGTAGAGATCTAGGTTTACTGTTAACACCTTTTTTTATTTGGCGAGTTTCTGGCAAGATTAAGGAAAGATGTTGAATTAACACTTTGAAAAGTAAGAATTTTTATACTGTTTTCTTCGGGGCACTTTTATCAGGAATTGTCACCCTTTTGAGCGAGTTTTGGTGCCATTGGTACATGTTTGTAACAAAACGCTGGTGCACGTGATTTTTGCTCTCTCGAACACTCTTTTCCTCCAGTTTTGGATGTGCTGAATCTACGTAGGACGAGGGGCTATTTCTTGCTTCCTCTGGCTTCAGCATAAAAATGCTGATTAAAATCTCAGCCCAGTTGACATGCCTTATATTGTTCTACTTCTTATCTTGGTGTTCTGTTTCCAGTAGCTACATCACAAGAACATGCGCTGTTCAGTTATCTTCAAGAAGTGAAACTGCTGAACAGAAGGCTGAATTTTCCTATTCTTCCTAAATTTTGGAATGGAGATGGTCATCTTCCAATCTAAAGGGCTTCTACACTGAACCATTGTGTCAGTGAACCTGCGGTCCAGTTCATATGAGTAGTGTATCATACTGTTGAATTTTCCGGTGTGAACTCTGGAGTAAGATGGTAATTTTCTAAACATCTGTGCGTTACAAGTCCTAGGGGTTTTGGGTGGAAGTTTCATCAAAGTCCAGGATGAAGCAGCAAGTTAAGGGTAACGAATTTTGGATGAAAGCTTGATAGGAGTTTAAGTAAATGATTGTTGCGAAATTGTTAAATAACTAGTTTTAGAAAATGTGTTGGTACAATCCCTAATTGATTTTGTAAAAAAAAAAATTAATGTGTTAGAATACTTGATTCAAATTTGTTATCTTCTTGTATTCCAATAATATCATGTCCAGTTAATCTTATAGCAATATGTTATGAATTATCATTTAGAATGAAAACAAGTTACTCTAAAAGCAATATGCTATAAATTATGATTTTGAATGAAAACAATCTATGCCTTGATATGTTAATTGTACAATATTTTTTTTAACTCCCGGCAGCCTTAAATTCTAAATGTCAACAGTTTAAATTAATTTTAATAGTAAATAAAAGCCAGTTTCATTTATAAATTTGGTATGAGGTTCTATTTTATTTACGGGTAAACTATACATGACACCAACACCAGTATTTATTAGGTTGTTCGGGTATTTAAATCACTAATCACAATGCACTTAACTTATTTATTTTAATGTACTACCACTAAAAGCTCTAGTTTATACTTGATGTTTCTTCCAAGGCACTAATATAACATTGGTGCCGTGAAAAGGCACTAACATAAAAGAAATCACAATATTATTGCTAAAAAACATTCACTGCAAAGTGGCTCTATGTTGACTAGTCACTTGCATTTATACTGAGCTAACATTCAAGAAGCTTCAAAGTAGGTTCCACGAATTCTTTAAGCATTGGGAATAAGACAGAAACTTCCCAAATATACAGTTCCAAGGAATGGCCAAGTATTGCATACTTGAGGAGACAGAAAATTCAACTCGGCAAATTTCTTCATTTAAAATGTAGTATCAAAATTTCTAATTCTGACTACTTTTTATTTCTTATTCCTTAATCTCATTCAGTTGTTGTTCATTTTGTATTTCTAGAGCAGCCAAAGAGCCACTGCGAGGTGCACAGATTGGGAACCCCTGTTCTAAAGTACAAGAAGGTTAGTTTATATTACAGGGTGCCCCTTGGATTATTGCCAAGTTGTTTCATTTATCACCACGTTGGTTTCATTTATGGTAACCTGAGCAGTTGAATGTAATGGAATTCCTATTATGACGTGATTGGCTGCATGATTGCGGTGAATTTGACTGAAGGGAAAATATTTGCAAGGGCTTATTTATGTGTTGGACGTTGGTTAGGAAGTATGTTACTTATTTTGTGTTGTGCAATTTGGAATGAAAGGGGGGAAAGCATGGACTGATCTGTAAATGAAAGCTTAATTAGTAGTCATTATAAGTGTCCTGTTTGTATGAAAGAAATGAAATGCGTATGGTCGAACATAAAGGTCGTTCAGATGGCTTTGAATAGGTTTGTCGCAAGAAAAGTTCATGCAAGAAATGCCACCAACAGTCCAGCACTATGGAGGATATTTTTTACTCCTATTTTTATGAATTTATGTGACGACGGCAGTATACAAATTCTAGTTCAGATCATTTTAGAAAGTTTTTGGATGCTGTTAAGGAATTTTGTGTGCTAGACTGAAGATACAGAAATTTCTAAATCAGTTAAGCCAATATTTTCTTTTTGTAGTGCATAGATGAGATAACATGCATTTCCTTCTTTATGTTATTTCATTGTTTGATTTAAACCGCAGTTTATTGAAATTATATTTTTGTTTTAATTATGTTTTATTGCATTATGTTTTGGATGCCATTTTACTGGGGAGGGCATCGGATGTAAACAGGAATGGTGCTAAAAAATTGCGAATTTTCACCATGGGGTACCCTGATATATATTTTTACCATTTAAGAGATATGAACGTACTTTCTATTATCTGCATCATCACTAACTTTAGAAAGTACTTGTTAACTCAGTTGCAATTAATTTTTCACCATGCTATTGTGCATTTTCAAAACTGAGGCACATTAAGAATTCCATAAAAGAGCTATCAATCAATAAAATTTTAAATTCAAGATGGATCAGTGGTCAATCAAACTGTTTGCTGTTTTTAAGAAATCTCTGATTATCCTAGACTGTTATTCTCCCCATGTTTACAGTGATCTTTTTCGGCTTAAAAAAAGAAAAAAAGAATTGCAGAAATTCTGTATTGCACAACGGGAAACAATAAATAAAGCGAATAACTGCTATAAACAAGATACGGCCATTTTCAAACCTATTTCTGATCGACATTCTAACACTTGCAATTTTTTATAATGCCTGTTAATAAAATCTGGTCGTTTAAAAAATATGATTTCATAGAATGTGAATTTTTGCATTCACTGCTGTTGGACAAAATGCCATATTTCTAAGCAAATGCAATTCTTTCTTTATCAGCCAGTAAACTTCATAGTCCTATTATGATTTGTTACAAATAAAACAAACATACTCAGTACAACCTATATATAATAGGAACATTCCTACGTTGCCTCTGCCTTTTCAGTGGGGATGAGGATGATCACAAAATAGCAAAAATAATAATAAAAAAATTTTAAGAAAAATAAAACAAGGGAAAACCTGAGAAAAATATGCTCACATATTTAAACTTTTTTTTACCAGTGGCTAATGATGTAATAATTATTTGTGTTAATTATTTGAAAATGAATGTAAAACAGGAAATATGGTTTGTAACATCAATAAATATTTATTAATTATGACTCAGAGACATTAGCAGATGTAGCAGCAAACAGATCAATCGCAGGCTCAAGATCAGCAGGCTCAAGATGGGGATAAACTCATATAAGAAATCACCTAAGATCTGATTCAAAGCATCATACAAAGATCTTGAAACCACTTTCTAAGCAATGAATCACTAAGTACACAGCCTGGTCGATGGTAACGAAAAGAAACAACAGCATTCGAAAATTGTTTTCTACCACTGTCGGATTGAAAGAACTGTAAAGCAACCACAAGATTTAGTTTTAGATCTTTAAATTTTCCACTGGGACTCAAATTAGTCATTCTACTGCAGTACAAAGGCTTCACAAGTTTTGACTTTGTATGAAAAAGCAAATGGTTTATTTGCAACTCAGCTCATTTTGTGGCCTATTTAAAGGAGAATGGGGTTTTGTACTGCTTACTGATGAGTCCAGATATAACATAAATTGCGATTGCAATTCTAGACATATTTTGATCTGCGGTAGTGAGGAAACACAACTTACCTTCTCTTTTTCATAAAAGATGTTGTTTCGAGAAAAGTAATTTCATAATTTGTGCTAGAACTGAAAAAAAATATGGATGCATATTTTTAATGGGAATTCTGTTACCAAACACATATACATAAACAAGATCTTGAAACCACACATAAGGCTTTTCTGTATGCTATTGATCCAGACTTTTTTTTAAAACTAATGGGTGACAATGCCCATTTACAATGAGCATCTCTGATGCTTTAGAATACTTGGAAAGAGCCAACAGTCTCGAACAGACTGGCCAGTTGAGAGTCTTAAATAGACTGGCCAGCTTACTTACCAGACTTGAACTCAATTAAAAATGCACAGGATGCCTTCAGCTACCAAACTGAGCAAGCCAAATGCCTCTCCAGATCCTTCAAGATCTGAAAAGTGCACTTACAGAAGATTGGCAAACAATGCTACAAGTCTTGGTCAACAATTAGGTAAATTCTATGAAATCAAATGCCCAGTTTGTATTTCTGTTACAGATGGCCATGCATCATACTAAAGAAAGATTTACTGTGAAACTGGCATACTTGCCAACCTACGACACTCAAAAATTGGGAGATTTATTTTCAACTTCAAAAAGATTTTTAAATGATAAAAATATATTTTTATTACTGAATTAACTTCAAATCGTTACTAATTAATGTCTGAAAGTTCAGTTACTAATTCTTAAATGCAAACAGTACATTCTGCATAATAACTTTTTGATTCTTTGTTTCCACAGAAAAAGTAACTTTTAGTTTTTTTATCAACAGAACTCATGTTGTCCTTGTGTTTTTGTGTACTAACATGTTTGAGAACATCGGCCTTTCCACCGTGCAAAATCGGAAAATTGCAATGACAAATGGTACACATCGCAAATGCATTACATTTCCTTGAGGAAGAAAAGTCATCTGTGTACAATTTTTGAAAAGTATTTGAGTATTTTACCTTTTTTGCAGACATAACTAATATGAAATATCGTAATTTTTTTAACTATTTCTCGAAAGCAAGTACGTTTACACAGGTTAGCGACAAGATGAACAAAATAACAGTCTTGATCTTGCTTTGTGTTCATTGGCTAATATGTGCCAGATGACAACACAATGGCACTCGATGCTCATTGGATAAATGGAACTTGACATTTTCAGACACGTGTTCTCACTCACGGTTGGAATGCGCTTTAGCCCACTGCTTGGCGGCGATTGTTTTTGAATGAGCAATAAACGCGCCAACATGGGTAACTCCGTATATCCGCCAACATGGCTGACTGTTTGTACGTTGCCTACATTGTGCAATTCGCTGAAGTTTTCTTTTAAGTTTAAAAGGAACACTGTGCACATGGCATTTTCTTGTAATTTATTTTCGTTATTTTAGCTTATTTTGTTCATTTGTGTACGTTGCCTACACTGTGCAATTCGCTGAAGTTTTTTTTTTTTTTTTTAAAGTTTAAAAAGAACGCTGTGCACATGGCATTTTCTTGTAATTTATTTTCGTTATTTTAGCTTATTTTGTTCATTTGTGCACGTTGCCTACATTGTGCAATTCGCAGAAGTTTTTTTTAAGTTTAAAAGGAACGCTGTGCACATGGCATTTTCTTGTAATTTATTTTCGTTATTTTAGCTTATTTTGTTCATTTGTGTACGTTGCCTACATTGTGCAATACACAGATTTTTTTTTAAGTTAAAACGGAACGGTGTGTACATGGTATCGTTTGTAATTTTAATGCCCTTTTAAAAAAAATTCCTTCTTTCTTCGATGCCATTTTGGTTACGTTTTCGCGGAGCATGTCGGGAAGGTTATGTAACGGCATAAAATGTGTAAGTATTACAACATAAAATGTAAATAATTAATTTAAACCTAACTGACAAATATTTTAATGATCATAATGTTCGTTTTGCATATTATTATCTTTTTGTGGCAACAGTTTCCATACTAATTTATGCTTTAGAATTCTATGTTTTGTTTACAATAGGTTTTCACGGAGCGTGTTGGGAAGGTTGCAATTGCAAAGACGTTTCGCAGAAACGCGCCGAATTGGCGATTTTCAAAACATCGCCAAGCAGTGGACTAAAGCGCATTTTCACCTCACTCACAAAGCAGAAACGAGCCATAATTTCTCACTGAGGAAACTAATTTGGTTTTCTATATAGTCTAGAGAAAACCCAGGTGCTTTCAGACACCCCAAATCATTTTTTGGGGGCTGCAAATAATGAAGTATTAAGTCAAGCTACATAAAAATCGTGAGAAATTTTAAGAAACAGAGAAAGTCGGGAGAAATATACTGTAAATCGGGTTGGCAGGAGAACGATCAGAAATCGGGAGAGTTGGCAACTCTGAACAGGTTAAGATAATTTTTAATTTACATAAATCTGATTTTAAATTCAGTATTTTGAAATTTATCAATTCACAAACATGGTGCTCTTGCAGAAATCATTTTTAATTATTTTCTAACAAATAAGAGTTAAGTTTTTTTCTGTCAATATCCTTAATTTTGATGACTGATGTAACAGGACAGCCACATTCCTGAATCAGACAAGGAATAATACAATAGTGTCAAATATTCATATTAAAATTTTGGCTTTTAAGTGTTAATGATAATAGTCTGACAATGAGAAATGTTACTGACCAAAAGATTTTAGAAATAAAAATAACAAAATTATTGAAAGGTTAATATACAATATTTATGATTATATGTAGATTAAATTCAGAAATAAAGAGTACATGCTCTACATCATATTGGAAATGGCTTAGCTAAAGACAATTTTTCAATTTGACATGATCTAATATTCTTTGCCATCTGCGAGCTTTAATTTCTATAAAGCAGCAACCTTTATTAGACTATCAGCAGAAACCATTATTAGACTATCAGCAGAAACCATTATTAGACTGCTATCTTTTAGCAACCTTTATTAGACTATCAGCTATAATTAAATTAATATGGAAGATACTTTCTGATTATTCACACTTCTATGAAAAGTCACCAACTCATCATTGGCTTTGTGGATTGGCAAAAAGCCTTTGGCTATTTTTATGGCTCAAAGGTCATGTTTTATTCACTAGTAATAATAAAAAGCATTGTATGCGAAACAAGAAATTTTATGAGTAAAAAAAAATTACATGACTGATAGTTACATTTTTAGGATCGGTGAATACTGAAAATAACACATCAAAAGACAATATAGCAAAATGATAATTAAATATAAATCCACTTATATTCACACACATGTGCCACACACATGCATATATTAGCTACTGCGACATTTATATTTGAAACAGAATGTTAAAAATTGAAAGTGCAGATAATCAAAAGGTACCGTTAAAAAAAAGAAAAAAAATTAATGTTTGTCACTATCTATCTCCTTTATTTCTATGAAGGTTAAAGTTGGATTTTGCAAATTGAAATGTCAAGTCAAAAAAAGACTGTCTGCTTAGCAAATACATGCTGTGCTGTTCTTAATATGGAGTTTTTCTGCTGCAATGGATTTTTAGCTCAAACCTCAATGAATTATTCAAGGCACAAAGGCATATGTGTTAAAGCACAGGATGATCCTACATCATGAAAAACATTCGATAACTCTTTTTAACTTATACATTCCTAAATGAAGAAAATTACAGTAAATTATAATTAAGCCTTTCTCTACATTTACAGAAAAATTATATATCAACAATATATCTCGTTAAAACAAAATCTGATTCAGAAAGGTGATCTTAGGTACAAGAGTTTTCCCATATATATAAAGAAGCAAACATGACAAATAACTAAAATGTAATCAGAAATCAATACTATAATATAATAATGGAATTTTATGCATTAACATCCATTCTTTCGATTAAAAATAAAGAAAAACTATACATTTTGTCACAATCATATTTTTAAAAATACAGAACAGTTTATCATACCATAAATTTCCTATTTCAACTGCATTAACAATCAAAAATACAAGTTGCAGAGCAACAATGAGACACAACATGTAATGCAAAAGGCAGCCAAATTAGTCAATAATAGTTGATAATAAAATAAGAATTAAAAAGCAAAAAAAAGTCATATATGGAATACCTGCTCCATTCTCAGGTAGTGTTTGTGTCCATGACTGAGACAGTCCACTTTCTATGAGCTCATCTGGGTCAAATTCTTTCAGCTCTCTATAAAATGTTTGAGAAAGAAAGAAAAGAACTGTTTTATACAAATACAATCACCAAATTAACAATATTCACAAAATATAGATTAGTTTACAGCTACTTTAATTAATTATTTAAGGTAGAAAATTTAAAAAATAACTCAAATAAGAAGTACTATTTGTAAGTTGCTTACTCTAAAATCAGTTTTGTTTGAGCTAAAAAATTCTCTGACCATATAACTACGTAACAAAAAGTATATGGAAAAAGACAGAATATGATATGACAGATGTATAGTAACTTTTTTTTTATATATATATTTCAAAATGACAGTAGAATTCTTCAACATATCTCTGTTATTTTATTCTGTTACCTTAATGTTTATTTTGGCCATTTTCTCTTATGGTTAAGAAAATGAAAAATTCATTAGCCTGAACATAAATTCTATATACTGAAACCTCAACACTTTTCATTTTGCCTTACATGATAAGGTAGTTAATTTGCAAAATGATTCTCAATGAAATAAAACAATATTCCTTTTCATAAGCAAACTTAACAACATTTTCATTATTATTTCTGCTTAATACATTTCCCTATTCTTCTTAATTTCTAAGCAGTATTCTAATGCTTCTGGTTACTGTTTAAAGAATGTCACTGACATCTCAACAGGCAAATCGATGCTGGACTGAGAGGCCGGTTATACAGGTGGCTGCCCAGGTCACTAAGGTTAATAAGGTATTATAGGAATAAAAAATGAATTTAAATAAACCTTTTTTTTCTTATGCCACATTAAAGGTTTCTAATACCATATTAAAGACTGTTAATTATATGAAACAAGGCAAAAAATATAAACACGAGAGAGAAAATATCTTTGTGCAACATGGAGGTAAATGATATCCTGGGATCCACATCTGACAGCAGTGGTAATTTTTCACACTATATACATATATGATTAATTCTCATCTCTACAAGAATTAAATTTTGAAGAACTTACATTTAAACTATGCATCATAGACACATTTAAAATGGAATGAATTAGATCAGGGTTTCCCAGTGGGGCCGGTATTAAGCCCTAGGGTTAATTTACAGATTCCCAATGAAATAAACCAACGTTCCTTTTCATAAACAAACTTAAAAGCATTTTCATTATTGAACATATTCATTCAGCTTAATACATCTCACTATTCTTGTTAATTTCTAAGCAGTATTCTAAGCTTCTGGTTACTGTTTAGAGAATGTCATTGCCACCTCAACAGGTAAATCAATGCTGGATTGAGAGGCCGGTTATACAGGTAGCTGCCCAGGTCACCAAAGTTAATAAGGTATCATAAATATAAAAAATTAATTTGAATAAGCCTTTTTTTTTCTTACACCACATTAAAGGTTGTTAATTATATGCAGCAAGGCAAAAAATATTAACATGGGAGGGAAAATATCTTTGTGCAATATGGAGGTAAGTATCCTGGGACCCACATTTGACATCAATGGTAATGCAAAACTATATCATGTAATAAGGGAGATATTTAAAATAGAGGGAAAACATAAAAATATTTAGTATGTTTTAAAAAGCAATGATACATTTTTAAAATACATATTTTTTTATGCAAAATGTGCAACATTGAGTAAAAATACAAGAAAAAAAATATAAAGAATGCAAAACTTTTTTAGAAGATATTATGTTATGTACAAGCTACTTGCAAAATTTTTTAAAATACTTTAATGTTCACTTCCAAGATATTGAAAATATGAATGTGCCCAAATGGCTCACAGAAATGCAATATATTTTATCTTGATATTATGATACAACAAGAGTTGATTGCATTGAATGATGATATTCAAGCAAAAATCTAATTCAAAACACATATGTATGCTAAGTTATGGAATTTAAAAATCACTCAAGTTCCCAAAATAAAGTTGTTACAGAACAACATTATTTATATTCCCTCTTCTTATCCTGTGGATTAAGGCTTTAATGAAGTCAATAATTTACTACAGTAACGAAAAACAGTTTGAATATTTTGGAACAAGGTCAAATTTTAGACTTAAATTAAGAAATTTTATGCCAAATATTAAACAGATTGCATCAATACGTGAGGCACATTCACACACTAATTAAAATGGAGCTTTTGTCAATTAGAATATGTAATTTTGTTTCTGAAAACTTATTTATACGGTACAGCTTGAGTATAGGACCCCATTGGCGATTTTCAGCTTGGCGCACTTTTCGGACGGTTTTTTTCTGGTAACCCAGCGAATTCTAGAATACTCCATTTTGGCAAACCTGTCTGTATTTTCACTAAATCTTGCAAGCAGCAAAATATTGATGTATTTAACACATTTCTAGAAATTGTAAGGGACATAAACTGGGCAGAGTATAGGATTTCTTTGTAAATTTACCGTAATTTTGTAAACTTTACTAAATTTCCAGCATTTCTTTACTTTTTTTTTTAATGTAAACATGTATTCTGAACTTCTGTTTTCAGTTTTACAACTTAAAACTTGCATTTTCAACATTACTGCTTAAAATATGCCTCCATGTACTTGAGTATTTTCAAACGTTTCTTTCTTTTTAATTTAAGCATGCATTCTTAACTCCTATTTTCATGTTTTTAATTTAAACATGTATTCTGAACTCCTATTTTCAATTTTACAACTTAAAATTTGTATTTTCCGTATGACTGCTAAAAATATGCCTCCACTTATTTATTTATTTTCAATTTTACTATTTAAATATATATTCTAAATTTGTGTTTAAAATTTTTCTTGTTAAAATATGCATTCTAACTTCTATTTTTAATTTTACTGCTTTTCTAAGGCTAAACTTGTATTTTCAATATTACTATTTAAAATATGCCCCCACTTACTTATGCACCTGCAAATTTGCTGTTTAAACATATATTATAAAAATTTTTTTTGGTTAAAACGTGCTTTCTAACTTGTGTTTTCAATTTTAGGTCGCCAAGCCAAAAAATTGCCAATGGGGTCCTATACTCAAGCTGTTCCATTTATACTTTTAAAATTAAAAATGATAATACAAAACATAATAAAACATAGATCTAATAAACCATTTTTTCAAGACTTTTGCTCATATTCTTAGTCTTAGTGTTGTCTATGTTATTTATTTGCAATTATCTGTATTATTATTATGTTGCATGCTGTATAGTATGCAGAAAAATTTAATGGGGTCGGTCGGTGAATAAAACTATTCTTTTAAAATGAGTCAATGGAAGAAAAAGTTTGGGAATTTGAATTAGACAAACAGTAGCATAGCTTGATGCACAACACATGAGTAAAATTTATTTGCTATTAACAGCAGACTGTCAATGCATTTTCATATAGTATTACATCTGTATATCCTCCTACAATGCAGATTCATAATTTTCTCCATAAATCACTGTTTATGATGTCTGTAATTTGTTATTAGTTGCTTGATTATCATTAAAAATCTATTTGGGCATATTTTTTTCTCTTACAAGTTGCTTTGCATTACTATGCACGTCATTTTAATATTTCTAAGCTGTATTTACTTTCTTTTTCTGTCATTCCTGCATCATCACAATGTCTAGTATCTCTGAATTTCATCTTTTGGCAAATGTTTAAAGTTATAAGAAAATACCGTGTATCGGAAATCTTAAAGCATTAACATATTTTAAAAACTTAAGACTTATCTACTCATCTATGTACAGTAGAAAACAAATAAAAAACACTAGCACATCTTGAAACTGAGCTACATGACAGGTATATATAAACTCAAAAATGAATCTAAATTAAGTAAAACACTCGATGTTTCACACGACAAACGTTAACTTTTTATAGCGAGCAACATGTCTTTTTGTGTAATCTTTTGCGGCAGTACTATAATACAAAGAAAACTGTACTTTAAATGATACACGATAATAACCTCAAAAAGATGCACACTATGATGCACACACCTAAAGTAAAGAAGCACTGCATAAACTTCTTACTTTTTAACTGCAATCCTTGGCTGACATTGCCTCCACTGCAACAGTATGTGAACTAAACTCAAAAATGTGCATGCCATAGCACTACAAGAAATTTTTTGTCATGTAAATTATACGTTTGCATTGATAGAAAGTGTTTAAGAAATTTTCTTCATGCACAATAACACTATTGTGCCAAACATTCATGGATGACCAAGCGTCATCCGTAATTTCATCCGCGTTAATTTGTAAAATAGATTCTAAATATAGTCTCCCTTTCAGAGAAGGAAATGAGATGAGAACCATGATGATACAAAGTCCTTGATGCAAAAATAGAAAGTAGAATAGAAATGCCTTTACGTTAATACACACTGTTGTAAAATGCACGTACGTCTGACAAACAAATTAGTTCGATTCTATTAATGAAGATCTGTCATAACTAGTATCAGCAGTGTGTAATTCCCTTTCGATTAGACGCAGCAAGAAGCAAGGCAACATTGCATATCGTTGCGTGGCGCCATCTATTAATAAGTACAAGAATGAAAGCTTCAGTATAATTTAGAAAACACAAGTTTCTTAATCCACTATATAGTAAAGTCGGAAACTCGTTTTTCACACATAAACTGCGAAATAAAGGAATTTATGAGATTTACATTTTTTCTTTCCTCTGTATCATAAGAAATTGCATGCAGGTATTTGGCTAGATAATAAAACTATAAATAAGTTCACGGACCTAATCGGTCTTGAAACAGCCTGCGCAAGGCTTGCGACAAATATCCTTGCAGAAAAGGCCAAAAAAAAAAAAAGACTTCTATGCATTGAAAAATGATTGTATAAAAAATGCTGAAGTTCTCCTGTAAATCTTTAGTGATAAAGTGTTTTTTCCGCAGCGTGCATACAATATTTATGAATAATTTTATACCTAAGAAAGCAGTAGAAATAATTCTGATGAATTTCTTTTAGTACTGTAATGCGTATTGGTTATTGGACGTCACTGCATGAAGATCAATTTCTTTTATTTTATAGGCTGAGTGAACAACACTCTTCTTTTTGGTACTTCATTTGGTCATTTCCAGGTATCAGTTTTGTGTTCAAAATGCATATTTTTGACATTTTAGAATTTAAATCGCAACGTTAAAAAATAGGATCATTGCGTTTGGTACATACGAGTTTAAAAAGATTAAACTATCTAGTTGGTATGACACGTATAAGCGGTAAACTACTCCTCTCAGTGAGCATAAGATTTTATATCTTGCGAATATATGATTTTCAGACAACGCTGATCGTCCGTTTTCAGGACGTCCAAATGCAATCTCTGCTGCTTCTCAATTCTGCCGTCCGTTACGGCCACACTTGTTACACCAGCTCTGGCGCCGGCCTCGTTTCCAGGTTATTTTCAAAATTTGGTTAATTTTTTATTACTGAGTTACGGAAATTTTTAAATATGTTGGTTCATATTTTCGAATTTCATTTTAAGATACATATATTAAAATTTTTGCATGTGAGGAAATTCTTGGTTTGGAAGAGAAATGCAATAAAACTATATTTTCTGTTCCAATCAGCGATAGGTTTTGGCGAATAACGTATTTTACAGTTGTTTTTTTGTCAGAGATACATAACATTGAGAAACTGATTCCAATTTGTTGCTTCAGGACATAAATCAATATTCATGCATAAAAGTATTACGAATCAACATTCGGGTAGTAAAAAATGTCGTGACTGATAAGCATCAGTTTCCTTCTTATTGATGAAATTATTCATATTTTCTGATGAAATTATTCATATTTCTGCTTAGGATTATAAAAGAATAATCCTAAGCAGAAAATAATTATAATATTTTCCTTATAAAAGAATAATCCTAAGCAGATGTGGTGACTTCCATTTTATAACTGAGTATACACTAAAACGAAAACACCTCCTCAGTGAAGTATTTTCTGCGTTTAATACGAGGAATCCCTGGCTTTCTGTTCTCAAATATGCTTTCTAATGCAAATCCAATTGTATTTCTGAAATAAACCCTTGCTTAAAGAGTGCTTTGCAAAACTGATTGGGCACTATTATTGTTTTTCAAGAGCAAAATATCCAGTCCATAATTTTATATCTTCACTTTCGAGAAACAAAATCAAATCACAAAAGTGATCGGAACTCTATAGTTCTGTCAAATAAAAATCCAAAAATTTATTACATTAAATGTTTCAACTAACTCGTTAGGAACATAATTTAATTTTTTTGTCCTAGATTAAAATAACGCCTTATTATTTCCAGCCTATTTTTTTTCTATGGCGGACACAAGCCATTATAGGCGTCAGCCGCTTTATACGTAGGTCCCTTGTAGCCTAGACAATTTACAACCGAGATTCGAACCCGGACCCGTCATGGCAGTTAAAATCGTCTGCCACACGTCTGAGCTTCTTAAAGAAAGCTTTAGTTTTAGAATTTTACATTCCATTTCTTGCCATATGTCTTCAATCGAGCTGACATTGAGTTGTCTGAATATTTTATGACAATTAATCAGCAACCAGAGCCACATATTCATAACTGTAGGCTTAGGGTCTTTATTTTGGAAGAATTTAGAATTATTAGGGAAATTTCAAATTTCATTTAAAAATATCAGTTTGTATGTACTGATCCTTTACATTACTAAGAAATTAAAAGTGTTATTTCAGTGGACAACGTACATCCCTATATCATAGGTCTTTCTCCGCATATTTCCTTATCAGAACTAATTAAAACTTTTTAAATTCTCCTTTGGATTTTCTCCATTCCAAAAATTTTAAAATAGTACCTATCAGCAAATATTATTGCATTCCACTTTACAGAATTTTTATTTCTCGTAGATTTTTGAGAAAGAAAGTTGAGGTTTCTTTCTCAAAAGTTGAGGTTTCTTTCTTTTTTTTTTTTTCCAGTGACACAGCATTTACCCTCATTTAATTCAGCAGGTTTTATGACAGTGTTGATAAGCACTGAATTAACAAGTGCTCTGTATGATTAATACATTTCTACTGTAAGTCTGGACGCATTAAGGCTTCGAATTATTTTATCGTTTGCGACGAAATTGCCTTGTTTCTTACAGTACAGCTTTGATGGTCTCTCGATTCTTCAACCATTTTAAATAATTTTATATTGCTTCGAATAATATTTTATTACAATAATCGCCCCTGAAAGTGATCGTGGTTAATGGTAGATATTGTTACAGAATTACAATTCGTTTAATGTGATAAAAATGTTACTGACTGAAATATATTTTCAATCCAAAATGAAACTGTCAACGCTGTTGCTTTTTATTTAAATTAGCCACATGCCAAATTTCCTAATTTTTACTCTTTTTGAATATTTTCAGATAATGGGAAAGCAATATCTTCAGTTGATGAAGTCGATATATTAAAATTCTGTGACTTAGCACAGATGACGTCAGGAAGTTTTTAAGTCATGATTTCAAAATGGAATAAGGAATTAAAGGATATGCTTATGAATTAGAACCAGAGCCGGAACTAGGCCTTTTGGGCCCAATGCCAAATCTGCAACTCCGAAATTCTGCGGTTCGGTGTGGCCGCACTGGCTGCATCAGTTCTGGTATCAGCCCTGCTTGTGATTGACAACTATACAGCAATTCAACTATAACATGAATCAAATATAAGAGTTATAAAAGAATATTATGCTTGTAAGATGAGGATTAGAACCCTACGTAAGACAGAATTTATGAATGCAAGTGTAAACGAGCAAGGAAAACTAATCTGATTCATAAGCTGTATCTGTAGAACATTCTTGCAAGCGTCTCTCAGTAAAACATAATTCAAACATATCAAATTATCGAATAAAGTAAAGCAAAATGAAGATGGAAATGGAATAACTTCAACTAACATGTATTACGATGACTATGAAATTTATGTGAATAAAAACTTTCCAGCAGAACGTCTACAAAAGCGAAATATGTGTGCAGTCTTTTGTTCAATCATATCCAAGTACAACATATAAAAATCTTCGAAAATGATAAATCTAAGTAAGAGAGAAATGAGTTAAAATAATGGAAGATAAATAAATTCACAAGGAATTTCCTGTAAGTATTGAGATCAGAGAGGTGCTCCTCATCTTAAAAGGTAAGATATTTAGGTCAGAAGATATATAGAAATTAAAAAATAAATGGTTTATAAACGAGCTTTTGAGAAGAAAGTGTAGGCAGTCCAGAGCTCAAATTGTACAAGAGCTCACCAGAGCCCAGCTCTGGTACTCCTCAGTTTTTAAGATAAACGGTAATTCTAGCTGGAGGGGACTGCAGTCCTAAATAAAAAAGCTTCGTCATTTCTTTTACCTAAATGAACCAAAATTTCAGGAGAAATTGTCTTTGAAGGCTAAAATTTTATTGTAATAATAAAATTAAATTAAAAATCGTTTTTAACGTCTGAATGCCAACTTCTTATTCCCTAAGAAGCAAACCCTTGAAAGAAGGTTTGCGAT
Source organism: Stegodyphus mimosarum (assembly GCA_000611955.2). Lineage (NCBI taxonomy): Eukaryota > Metazoa > Arthropoda > Arachnida > Araneae > Eresidae > Stegodyphus > Stegodyphus mimosarum. Next base: position 313,524 of record KK119579.1, read on the forward strand.
TTTATGAAACAAAAGCCCCAACCCACAAGCTTATTCTCCAGGAAGCACAATGAATTTACAACGGTGGGTAAATTTTTTATTCTAACTTCAATGATTTTGGGTGGAAAAGAGCACCTGCAGACTTATAGGACAATATAACCAAATATGAAGAACGAAAAGTGTCCCTTGGTACTTTGTTCTTAGTTAATCTTCGGATTCGGGAGAAATGTTTTCCCTCTGTCATATTCTGTTGACAGCTAGAATTTTGTCGGCAGAATTGAACCCTTCTTTGTTTTCATACTTACATATCCTGTGTTAAAATTTCCTTCACATTCTGTTATTTTTATAGCAGTTTCTCTGTTTTCATTAATGATACTTTTTAAGCAATTTATAGATGTTACCCACTATTCTAATGAAAAATACTGTCGCTTTGTATACTGTGTTTACATCAGAGGATTTTGTTTTTACAGTCTCAGTAGTATCCGAAGACTTTCGTACTACAGCTTTTTGCTCTACAAAGAAAACTTTAAAGTTTAATATTAGGTAGATATTTTTAACTTCAGTTTTATGTGAATAAAACTTCAGATATTGTTTTAAGAAATGAAATCAGTGCGATAAATTTTGTAGTCATAGTATTTTGCCCTTAAATAACATAAAAAATTTCACTTAGTTGCTTTTAAAATTAGAACTGACAGCTTTTTTTAGACAATTTTTAGCCATATTTATTACCAACAGTAATGATTAACAGGTAAAATATTCCATGTTGTTTCAACATGGAATCTTACTTTATAATAAGCGCTTTTCCTGTAAAATACTATTTATACTATAACACAAATCCCCTTAGTTAGCTATAACAATGATAAGTATATGAATTTAATACAGTAAAACTGGATATTGTTCGAATCTACGTTATTGGATTATTTCCAGGTTTATTTAACTTGACTTAATAATTTTAATCACAGACAAAGCAGGAAATGAAAATAATATTCTTTAAAAGTTACTTCATGTGTGATCACTGCAATGCATTGAAAACTTGTTATATACAAAACGCAATTAACGTATGTAACGGGAAATACTTGTTTAATTCTTCAAATTATATACCATTAAAGTCAAAAATTAAACGACAAAACAAATTATAACACAAATTCTGATTACAGGATAAGATAAACTTAAGAAACATTTCTGTCAACACTGTTCCACAAGTTTGGTTTATTAAATATTAGCATTTTGCGAGGCCCGACACATAAATTGTTATTATAAAAAAGAAAATATATACATATCATGATGTTAACGAATGTAGCTAACGTAATTTCGTGGGTAATTTTTTAAATATAGCGAAACTTTATTTTTAAGAAATTAGTAATCAAAAAATGACAAACATTTTATCTCACAAAAGTCTTCGTACACTTGAAAAAATCTTGACATATTAGTAAATATTTTAATTTTTTGTTAAAGTAATATTTAATAGGAAATCCTTTAGCACCCACAACAGCTTTTAAACGTCTGGGAATAGATTTTACTAGTTTTTTTGTAATTTCTGTATCAATGTTCATCCATTCTTCCATCATGACTCTTTTGAGTTTGCTTTTCGTTTTGATGTGTTTTCGTACGCTAACCTCCAGTTCTTTCAACATGTGTTCTATGGGGTTTAAATCTGACGACTGAGGTGGTGTTTTCAAAACCTGTGGACAATTATAGAGACACCACAGGCGAACGTTGATAGCCGTATGCTTAGGATCGTTATTCTGATAAAAAAAAAAAAATTGTTTCCAAGACCCAAATTTTCTGATAATTTTAAATTGTCTCTTAAAATATTTAAATGATTGATTATGCCATGAATAAATACCAAATTACCTAATCCTGATGTTGCTATGCACCCCCACACAAAAACACCTCCACCGCCATGCTGAACTGTTCCAACTAAGTTCTTAGAATAAAGTTCCTCATTTTTTCTTCTCCGTACAGTTATTCGACCATCGGAACCAAAAATTTTAAATTTGCTTTCGTCAGCAAATAGGATATCATTCCAGTACGTTTCGGGGGTATTTATCATCGATTTTGCGAATGAAAGCCTAAGCTTTCTATTTTTCTCACTAACAAAAATTTTTTTGCGGGCAAAACGCCCATGTAATCCAGCTTCTCTGAGAACTCCTCGAACAGTTTCAGGTAAAATTGAAGCAGAAAACTTTGCATTAAATTCTGTAGAAACTTTTACAGCACTCAAACATGAGTTTTTCACAAATTTTCTAATAATAAATCTCTCATCACGTTTAGTTAACTTTCTCGGTCGACCTTTTCTTACCTTGTTTTCAATCTGATTTACTTTTATAAAGTATTTTATCACATACTGCACTGTAAAATGGGATAAATTAACTAATTTGGAGATATTTCGAATTGATTTACCGCTACTATGGTGAAAAATTATCAATTTTCGAATGCTGTTTGTAATTTCTTTACGACTGAGACCCATTTTTCAGTAATAAATAGAATATTATGAAGTAAACAATAAAACATTAAAGCAAACGATTTTTTAAATAAATGCAAAAAATTTAAAAGCATACCACGATGCAAAAAATTTAAAAAATTAAAAAAATTAATAATTCTAATTTTGATTTTATCCAAAACTATTTCAATGTGCTTTTGTGACATTAGTCAATTGATTTAGTTCAATTGACTTTTGTGAGATAAAATGTTTGTCATTTTTTCATTATTAATTTCTTTAAAATAAAGTTTCGCTATATTTTAAAAATATTTCATGTAATTTTGTTACGAATAGATTATAGATCTTATTATTAAAATCTCATTCAGAAAGTTTACTTTTAATTAATGGATAAAGCCTTATTTCAGTCAAAATCATAAGTGTACGAACTCTTTTGGGAGACACTGTATATATATATATATATATATATATATATATATATATATGATCATGCGTATCCCAGACGGGAGACGGGAAAGTGGTTAGTAACTCTGAATGCCGTACCGAAGGGTTCGGGCGGGAGAAGGCATGGATGTAATTTGTTCAACCCTTTTCTAGCAAGCAATTGTGGCCCACCTATTTAGTGCCTCCATTATAAAGAGACCAACGCTTCCGGCCTATAAACGCCTATAAACGGTTAGAACCTACCCCTGGGGGAAAAATGATCATGCGCATTATAGGCTGACTATGATGCCAGTTATTTAACATTAAATTAAAGCAAGAACTATTTATATTCGTAATTAGGAGTAACGTACTGATTTATTAACAAAAGAATATTTTTCATCGATCTCATTTATTCGAACATTTGATATCAAATTATCAATGCAGTTTAACATTTATCTAATGTGTGTAGTTGAACTAAAGGAAGTTTTCCTGCATTTGATATATTTTTTGAAACTTTATTGATTTGAAAAAATGAACGAGCACCTACTTTTTGATACATTATCCAGAGGTGGTCAATCATATCCCTTTCTAAAACAAAAATTAAACTTATTTTGAATCCCGAGAGAAACGAGTTATATTAGGTGAAGTAACTTCAATACTGCAAAGTCGCCAGGAGCTATCTGCCTAAAATGGGGGATGCCTTCGCCGAGGACATTCTGAGGGAAGGTCTGGCTGCATGGGATTTTCAGAGTTTTCCACATGTGACAGTTGAATATGATCCAGCTTGCCTCAAATAGTCTTCGGCGAAGACGTATCTTCTAAAGTAGATAACTCTAGACAGCTTTCCCATAATCAGATAACCAACAGGTTTGTGTGAGGATGAAGGTGCGAACAGTCAACCTCGCGTGAAAGAATTGTTTTCGTGGAGAACTTCTTAACAGAACATCTTCTTAAAAACTTATTTCCGTTACACACATGCAAGAAAACGCTGAACATTCACGAAATCAGCCCGTCAATGGTATTCGTAACTCAAGATGAAATTACAAGGGTGCAAATGTTTTATCCATTTGGTAACTGTAGGATCTATTATTTGAAAATATCTTGCTTAATTTTTTTAACTATAATAAATGCGAGTAGGATTTTCCGCCGAATAATTAGATTAATGCTTGGCATAACAAATGAAACGTTGAGAGGAATTAGTTCTCTATTTATAACACCATATATTTAAAATTTTAATCATTGAATTGAAGACGATATCGGTGAAAATAAATTTACTTTCTTAATACTTTATTTTTATAGACACTATAATGTTTTAACCCTCTTCCTTTTCAAAACTTTAAAAAGCATATAAATTTTAATTATTACCCATTAATAAGAAGATAAAACCTCATTGTAACGAAAAAAACCTGGTTAGAGGAAACAAAAGGACAGTCCTGAACACAGTATAAGATTCTCATGAGAACAGTATAACATTCTTGATTTGAATTTTTAATTACTTGTTTTCAAAAACGAATTTCGAATAGTCTTTGGAAAGAGAAGTAAAATATGATTTCACTATTATGTTTTATACTCCCCCCCCGAAGGCCATGCCAGGTACTTATTCGTTCAGACGAATATGACAAAGCACGCGAAACCTTTTAAGAGGAATCTAAATGGAGTGGAAATTTGACACTCCAGAATATCTAAACCAGCCTAAATAACAAATGAACAACACTTATTTATGGTAATTCGTTAAATTTAAAAACGTTTAAATACTTCTAGATGTGATTGGCTTTCATTAAAATTATATTATGAAGCAGTACATTAAGAAATTCTTTCTTACCAGAAAAATGTTTTTATAGTTTCATAAAAACATCGTAATCCAAGATATATTTCTTCACTAAAAAGCAATTAAGCAAATTAAAAATAATGGCAAGAAAAGTGAATTATAAACTGAGTTTCAGTAGCGGAACTGAGCTTGATGAATACAATTATATCATGAGCATGCAATTAAATTAGCAATTGGAACTCAGAAAATTAGATCTTATTTGGTGCTTCTTCGATAAAATTGCTAATCTATTGCTGAATGCCCATTTGAATAGGAACCAAATTTAATTATGCTAATTTGAAACATTTTGAATTAAGTCAAAACTCAGCTTTTTTGTTCTGTAGCAGTCATTGAAAAAGCATGTTCAGAGTGAAGTATTTCTCCTTCTGTATTTGGTAGCTTTCCTGTCTTATTGCGGAAAAGGAAGAAAAATAGGCTTTTCAAGTTAGATCCTCTAGTGGGAGTTCTGTTTACTCCCACTACAAGATCTACTTCTGAATTGCGACGAAAGAAAAGAAATGTCTTATTGTGATGCAAAGTACAAACCGGAAGGTTGATATTACATTCATAACCGTGACAGAAGCCTCTTAAATGATAAATAGGACCTTAATCTTGGAATTCAGAAGAGTCCTGAAATAAATTAGACTCCGAATAAATAAACATAAATTTTAAATTAAATCAGTCTTGAAGTAAACAAACTTCTTAACAGTAATATAAAAATTCTGCATTATTTGCACACTGCTTCATTAAAATGATACGACACTATTCCATAATATTTTTTAAGATTTTAGAAGTTCTGAGTCAGACTAATAAAGCTAACTATTTTATTCCTACCACAACAATTAGATAGCCCTCAGAAATCGAACTTAGGGCCAGTAATAAATTCCAAAGAGCCCACATATTATATAAATTAGTATTTCTAAGTTTTACCAAAAAACCTCCTAGAAATGCAATTTGTTTTCATTTGACATCTCGCGATATTTTATAATTTAGAGATAGAGAGATGGTGATAAATTTTAACGGCTAATGCAATGAAACGTTATAGTTCTATTTACACAAAGTTTGAGAACTTTCAAAAGCACTTCCTACTTCCCAAACTGAAATATTTTTATGCAATATAATTTCGGATATATATATGTTAAGGTGAAAGACAATATATGTTAAGGTGAAATTGGAGAATGTTGACATTCTCCAAATACGTCGGTGAAAGACCGAATATTTGGTTACATTCTTATACATTTTCGATTATCACCGGTTGTTGTTCCAATAAATAAGACTGTATAACATCAGTAACTTATTAATTACTCAAGTTTATTATTGGTGTTATTTTCTTTTCTCATTAAGAATGCGCTTTTCGCTTTACGTTGAACAGTTTATTTACATCTGCTGCAACTTAAACTTTTTCACGTGTATCGTAATATGTTTTAATAATAGTGTGATTTAAAAACGCATTAAATGTATGATTTAAAAGCATAAAAAAATTTTTACTCAACATTCACCATCAGCGAATGGCGAATGTCGACATTTGTCGGTTAAGTGATAAGGATATTTAGCAAATATTTCAGACATACACCAAGCGACTCGGTGAATGTTGATATTCACCGGAGAATGTCGACATTCTCCAGATTTCGATCTTTCATAGAGTAATATATATGTATGTGAGTGTGTGTGTGTATATATATATATAGTAAAATTCAAATATTCCACTCAATTTGGTAAAAACGAAAAAAAAAATAACCCAATAATGCAAAAACCACCGTATAAAATAATTATAAGAACATAAAAAAAAAAACTACGGAATTATAAAAGATTGACATTTTTTATCATATCTTTTTCGGGGGGTTGGTACACCAAGAAATGCAAAAGCGAAAGCCTAATTCTGAGCTGTGCATCTACCAGTCCAAATATTACACTGATTTTAAATATTTTTAAATCACAATTATCTGCAGAAAATTCTTAGTTAGTATAGCAAAATATCTATAATTATTAAATATTATCAGTAAGGGCACGAGCCACATTGTAATAATTTGATATTTACCGTTTGATGCCTACTGCTTCCTTTTGAGAAGAGGAACATAGTTCCTCGGCTTTTGACTCAAGATAACACCATAATATTAATTAAGTTCTTTTGTAGTTGTCCGTATTTTATGAATGTAACTGCTTCACCTTTTCGACACTTAAAGTAGAATTATGGTCCATCTAAAAAGGATCACTTCTCCCCTTAACAAGATATAAATCTGACTTGGCTCGATTTGGTTCATAGAAATATGTGAGGGACAGCAAAGTGTCTTGAAATAAACTACTGATATGTTTTGACATGATTTGGGGGTTAATGTAGTTTTCTGACAAGTTTTTAATTTCAACTAAATTTTCGAAGCTGCCTAAGATATGATATGATGCGTATAAATGAAAAAGAACTGAAGGGGAATTAACGTATCGCCCATGGAATGCAGCTTCCTAATATGTTTGTTTCCAAGATGAATTACAAATAAGTTGATATGTATTCTACATATATTTCTCCAGTTTTCTTATCAAATAATTTAATAATTCAATTTCTATTATGCAGCAGGATATTTTGAAGACAAATCCATAACCTGTCTGTACTTTCCAAATATATATATACAGTTTTTTTAATTAAACTTGAAATTTGCTAGCAGTCTGTAGCAAAAACTATACAGCGGATTTGCATGAAAATTTGGTAATGGCAGAATGAAATGACGGGAATTTTATCGAGGCAAAGAAAAAAAAAACAAAGAGTTTCAAACACCACCCCTAGGTGTAGCGTATCATAGCTTTATTGAGAACATATAAATAATCTACAAGCATTTTCAAAACATGCTTGATATGACGTCCACCATTGTCTGCTACATCTGGAAGCGTAAAATCGCATGTTCGACTTTTGAAAGCAACATGAACTGGGGAATGTTACCCACATGGAGCTCTATGCTTTCTTTAAGGTCGGATAGAGATGTAATGGGATCACGGTAGACCATTGCCTTGAGGTATCCTCACAACCAAAATTCGCAAGGATTCAAATCGGGAGATCTAGGAGGCTAAGCTGTAGGAAATTGCCGGCTGATGACTCTGTCGTCACCGAAATAGCGGAGGAGCACTTATTTCACATAACGAACGATGTGTGAAGGAGCACAATCTTGCATAAACACTGTAGTTGTATCACATCGCCTTGCCTGAAGAGTCAGAATAACGGATTGCTCTAATAATGAAGCGTATCGTTGACTAGTGACGGTGCATGTCACGGTCCTGCGGCGCTGTGCTCTTCAGGGGAAAAAAGGTTGCAGTAAAGCCGCACCAAACCGTTACATGCGAAGAATGTAATGAAATTTGTAAAAATTGATGTGAGTTTGTAGCAGTCCAAATACGGAAACTGTGTGCGTTAACTGCACCTTCCATATGAAAGTGGGTCTCATAGGTTCACAAAATGTTCCATGGCCATTCATCTTCGAGCTCAACTCGCGCAAGAAACCGCAACGCAAAAGTTTGTCGACTATCCAGATCAGCTGGTAAGAGCTGCTGCACTAGAGATAGTTTATAGTAACGTAAGACCTTTTGGAGAATCTTATGAACTGTGGAACGAGGTTGGTTAACAGATGCTACAATAAGCCGAACACTAATGCTGCCGATGGTTTGCAATCTGTTTTCCTCCACTTGCGTCGCTACGTCATCCACTATCTGTGCTGCAACACACTTTCGTTCCCTTCCTGGCTGAATCCCCAATGTTCCCGTTGCTTCAAATTTCTTAATCATGTTTTTTAGTCCTTGACTAGTGAGTGGACCTTTTCGTAACCGCCTCAAAGACCGAAATTTCCGCAAAGCTTCGGCAGCAGAATCTCCATATTGGTAAAACAATTTCACCAATAAAGCACGTTCCTGGAGAGTCAAGGTCATCTTCCTTGACTTGGAAACGAGTATGACTGCGATTCGCCTCACACATCTTTATAGGGTTGATCTGCGCGCACAGAATTACTATGGTTACGGCATTTGCATATGCCAATAATACACTGCCCAACGTCATCTAGTGGTGGTTTTTTGAAACTCATCGTTTTTTTTCTCGATAAAATTCCCATCATTTGATTCTGTCATTACCCAATTTTCATGCAATTCTACTGCTTAGTTTTTGCTACAGACTGCTCGCAAATTTCAAGTTTAATTGTGGACACCCTGTATATATATATATATAAAACAGAAATATTTGTCTAATTTAATAGAAATAGGAAAAGCTTTTAACACGTCAAAATATAGGCAAAATTTGTAGAAGAAAATCTGCCCAACCATAAAAATATTAAAATTAAACAATTTTCTCTAAAATCCGTGAAAATACATGCTTTGTTATTTCAAAGATTGATGGATCGATCAAAGATCGATGGAAAGAGATGGATGGATAAAAATGCAGTAGAAAATGTTCCGAAGCGTATAAAAATTTTCAAAAATTAATGTGCTAGACCTCTTTGTATGCATTGTATCTTAACGTATTTTTAGTTTAATTATATATCGCTTTCCTTTTTTTAAAATTTCTAATTTCTTTTTTAAAAGGCTTAACATTTCTGCTAGTTCAAAATTTTCAAGAAATATTTCTTTAGAATTTTGTTATTCCTAACAGCAAGGAAATCATTTTGCTGTGGGAAATTTAATTTATTCCATTAGGTATAATAATAAAAAACGAGGGTCATATGTTTTTTTTCTTCTTCCATTCGATTATAGAATATTCCTTAAGCATAATTTTCGAAATGTCATTGAATACAATAAGTTTATCTTCAGCAACATACATCACAGCTGAATCAAGAATTGTTAAACACCTTTTGTTTTCGTCGAATTCAACTAGTAATCTATGACTGAGAATATTTCAAATTCCTTGATATAATTAGGAATGAGCAGGTACACACATTGATTCCATTGTTGTTGACTCGACTGGCAAATAAAATGAATTCTTAGCTTAGAAAACGTGACAAATAAACTTGCTTCAAAATTTAATAGAACAATTATTTGTTTTTATAAAGAAAATTGCTTAAAATGTGGAAATTTTGATTTTTCCTACACCATTTATCAGTAAAAATATTACTTTTAATAGCTGAAACTCCCTGTTAAGGTTGTTTTTCTGCATCTTACAATTAAGAAAGAAACATACTTGTAAGGTTCTGCACTAACTTTGAACATTAACTGCTAGATTCGCAAAGACACTCAAACCAGTTGCACCATCGTAACTTCCAATGCAGTCAACCAAACTCCCTTCCAAGAGTCGCTGTAAGCCGCGATTATTGGGCAATTTCCCACAACGCGTTCCGGCTGTCATCAATTTGATGCCTAGATTGACGCTTCAGGTAGCGGAATACATGACTGTGGGTCCAGAAAACAGCATTGAAGGCGCAGAAGGAGTATGACCAGTTGTCACGTAAGTAGCAAAGACATCTGATATGACGTATCCAAGGTAGAGGATTTAGTAAGGTTCATCAAAAAGTGGTCTTACTTAATCATATATAAAATTCGTTGTTCACCTGATGAGCGTCTACAGAATTGAAAATTTCTGCAATAGTCCTTCATGGGGAAATAGCTGCAACTTTAAAACACAAATATAAATAAGTAAGTACGTAAGAACACAGTGAGATGCAGAATAAATGGAAAATAAATACTGTACATAATGCTGAAATTAGCAAAATTTTTCACATCAGCTCAAAAAATGACAAAATATCAAGTCACATAGGGTGGTTCCCCACACGTTCACTGTCGTTTAAAAATGCTGCTTCATTCAGTGCAGCCGTTTCAAACAAATTTCCAATGCTACAAATGTGATTATCAAGCAAATACATTAAGTTGGGAACTTTTGGTTACCATAGAGAAAAAAATGTTGCATAGGGTCGCAGATGTTTATCCTCACTGAGAATTTCATAATGAAATATATTAAAATATTTCAGGTGCTCACAATCGATGGCATAGTTTAAGAATTTATCATTTCTTCTTTTCAGAAAGTTGTCTAAAAGATTAGATCATCGTGCAATAGCTAGTTCCTTACACAGAAATGTGCATTTGTTTTCATGCGGATGAATCAATTTTGCACCACCTGTAGTTTCAGAATATAATTTTTGGTTGCGGCGGCCTATGCTGGCGAGGCGTACGGCAGTCTCTTTTTAGATAGGGCTAAATTCGAATGCTTTCCAATCAACGGGTAGAGGCATTTCATAATTTTAACTGCCTTGTCTCGTACACATTTTATGTGATGCGACCAGATCAGTTTGTCATTGAGAATCACATCTAGGTAGCGAGCTTGTTTTTCAATCGGAATATATTTACTAAACAAAATTAGGCTTTTCTTGATTTTGACATTCCTCATTTTTCTCCTAATGACAAGCAGCTGGGATTATTGTGCATTGAAGGTGATTTTACAATTTTTGTACCACTCTTCGATTATCGGAATGTTTTCCTACAGTTTCCAAATTGCATGGTTTATGTTAGTAGACTTAACTGCCAGGGCAGTGTCGTCTGCATATCATGCCAGCATTGAACTATGATAGTAATGTATTTGTGGAAACTCTGCCACGTAAAACAGGTAAAGAACAGGCCCAATTACTGACGCTTGAAAGACCCTAGCTTGAATTTTCCCTTTTGTTTTTTTTCTTTTTGTATGAGTCTTTCACAGATACTTTAAAAGTTCTATTTGTCATGAAGGATTAAACTCCGATGAAGATTCAAGGTTTAAAATAAACCTTTTTATTTACTCGCCAGCCTGACGATTATGCAAGCTATTACGTAATAGAAAGTAAAATCTCTACAGCTTGCGAAAAATTCAGGGCAATTGTTCGGGTAAACTTCAACTATTAAATGCAAGGAACTCACGCCTAAAAAAACTTCGTCTGAGGCATCATGCAGCTGGATGGCCTCACTCAGTATTTTCATGAAGTAATTACGGTTAACAAAGCAGGTTAAGTAATTCATCGCGAAGAGAAGTAATAAAGTGACCGGTTATTGATGGCTGCCAAAAGCTCTTTTCTCGAACTAAAGAACTTTGCACTTATATAAGTTAGCTAATTTGCGTATAGATGGAAATCGGCGAAAATACAGTCAAAAATCCTAAACAGTTTCTGTCAGAGACTTTATACAAAAAACTTAGTTAATGCGGGTTTTTCACTATCATTATCTCCATTTGTGCGCATTGCCCGATTTTACATTTATGGCGAATTTAAAGCTATGTCTAGCTCTGTTAAAACACGCTCACAAAGCTAAAGAACTTTGATTTTCTCTTATTATATTTTCTGCTCTTTTGCCTTCTTATCTTGTGATTACTACCACCAGTTTACTGCGAACTTCGTCGATTCAAGTTACATGTATACTGTGTTACATGTATACTGTGAATGTTTACTTAAAACATTAATATTGGTGCTAGTGTTTCTGGCACAGTTTATGGACTACATAGAACACGCTGGCAAAGACAGAAGGACTTGTTTCTAATTCATGAAATTCATTAAATTTCAATTTAATTTATTTTAATAATATATTGTGCTGTAAATATAATCTCACCGCATATTGTGCTTAACTGACTCCTACATTCATTCACCGGTTGAAGTAACGTGCACTGCTGTGAACTCAATGATTGTTATAAAATTATTTTGGTACTCAATGTTTTTGGCACAGACTATGTAAAACACTCTAGCAGAGCCGGAAGGACTTCATGAAAAGCTGTTTACGAACTTTCACTACTTGAAATAATTGCAGGTGTACCAGAGAACAGAGGCTCCATTTCCTGGCTGACTAAATCGTCTTCAAACAGAAACCAAAATCCTCATTTCTACTCCAATGCTAATTTCTTATCTCACGAAAGACTGCTGATTGCTTACCCAATTCAAACTCGCCTGCACAACAGTTTGCTTGATTTTGCCACTACTGATTCTTTCGCCTTCGGGTGTGATGCGTAGCACCTTAGTTTTTATATCTACCGTGAAAGGCCTTATGGCGCATTTTGATTTACTAGTAAATAGTTCATGCCAGCAGCAAAGTGAGCAAAGTAGTTCATACCAGCAGCAAAGTGATGATCGTTATTTCGAAGTCTTCTGAAATGAGAATTGGTTAGTTGATAAAAGCAAGCGTGTTAGGATTTATCTATTTACTTCTGAACTGACAAGTAAAACCTTTTGCAGCGAAGGACATTATATAGACGAAGGTGGATTATATCCAATTTGAACAAAACGAAGCCATAAACAATATATTTTTATCTTTTTCTTTCCTTTGTTATATTATTAGCTAATTAATTGCAATAAATGAAGTTCCTCGATGAAAATCGGAATATGAGAGAAAGCAGAAACAAACTTACAAATTTAGAAACTGGAATAAAGTCAAGATACTTCAAAAAGGAAAAAGGAATATATATATATATATATATTCATAATGAAAGTAATTAAAAGTAAACTAATAAGCCCAAAACTTGCGCTAAAGCTGCAAAGTAATAAAGCAATAATTCACTATAAATTATAAAAAGAAAACTCTCCATATTACATCTCCAAGCAACGGAAATTCAATTTAAAAACATTATTGAAAAGGTATTTTTCAGAATTTAAAACAACTTATAGAATTTTCAGTTCTCCTTGCTTTAAACACAGTTAAAGAAAAACTAAATCGCAAAAATACCAAAAATCAAAAGTAAACTTTTTAAGTATTAAAAAACCAGTTATTGTTATTGATAGCAGATTAATCGACTTATCAAGGGGATAAACCAATCTACCATCAATTAATAGTAACTAACATAAGAGAGAGTGTTTCATCTTACTTCCAAGTAAGCGCCAAATTATTTGCTAGATTCAAATCACTAATTGATACTCAATCAAAATAAATATATTAGTCACTAAACCAAAGGAATCCTCTTAAAAAGCAAATAATCTTTAAGATCAAAGTGTTTTCACTAAGAACACAATTAATCTGAACTGTTTTTAAATTGAATTTCCGTTGCTTGGAGGTGTAATATGGAGAGTTTTCTTTTTATAATTTTTAGTGAATTATATATATATACACATTGAACGATTTGAAAGACGGTCTCTGTCATTTTCATTAAAAATTAATAATTAGAAAAAGTAATAAGAAGAAGAAACTTTATAAAATTTATCAAATCCTCGTATCAAAAGACTAAAAAAATATTTTTACTGTAAAAAAGCTATATAAAATTAGTTTAGAGTTTTCAAAACTTAAGATTCGTTTTACTTTTGATCTGCCTTGTACACTGCAATCTTTGTTTATTTAATTTGACGTTGTAATGAAACAACGATTGTAAAGTGTAAGATAATATTTCAGGATAATGTTCTTTTACTTTTGTGCCTCAGTGAAACTGCAACTTGAAGAAAAAGTAAAGAGACCATAACTATTATCAGACCCACTTGTTTTAAAACTCAAAGCGCTCACCAGCTACTGGTACTTAAGGTGAGGTCGGCTCCTGGCTAACAGGCTCTTTGCATAATTATTTTCGTGGTTTTCCTCATGTGTGACTTGAATACAAGTCAATTCTCCTTGGAAATCTCTTCGCGAAGGCATCTCTTTCCATAGAAAGATATCCCTCGTCTTCTTTGCCATAAGCCAGCCCAAATTATGTGAGCAAAAGTAAATATTAACACAATACACCTTAAAAAGTATTTCACTATATTCAGTGGACTCAGCTTTTTGATGTGATTCGGCTTTTTATAAATTTCGTAATCCTTTAATCCTGGAAAAAAATTTCGCAAGAATTCCTAATTGCAAGTTGGGTTCGAAATATTTTTCTTTACACTAACAAGTGTTAATTTGTTGATTTTTTTCCTCACAATGAAGGCTAACATATTTTCTTTAAAATCTAATTGCCTTCTTAAATAATAGGAAGAAAATTTGATTTCGAGAATCTTGGAATCCTCAAGAAGAATGAACTCTGTACTCCTCAATACATCAAATATGCCAGAACAAATGCCCACTGTAAAATAATAAATGAAAATAAATCGCTGCATTTTGATAGGGGGAGGAAAATTAGCCAATGAAATGAAATTTGGCGGACATCTTAAACTGTAACATAATCCATCTTGGAATATCATTCCAAGATGTGTCATAGTTGTTGTTTCGAATGGACGGACACTCGCAAATTAAGACATTCTTTGGGAAGGACCAATACACCATCAGTCCTTTATCCATCCCATCACCTGCATGCAGGGCCATTGATACTGAAAAAAGCGCACTAGTTTAAATTCAGTTTAAAAGCACACGCCTTGCTTGAACTGGGATGAGACTGGAAGAACAGCCTGCGTCTCTTTCCTTTCGCAGATTTTATTGGAAGGAAAACTGAAATTAAGGAAACTATATCAGCATAGTATTTTAATTATACATGACACTCCGCATGCTTGGTGATTATTAAATACTACCCTAATGAGACAGCTCACAGACAATGAATTAGCAACAAGTTAGAGATTAATGGGATTTTCGAGACAAGGAACATTGAAAATAAACTGTGCCATCGCTAAGATTCGAAGGATGCCTTCATTAGGGTGTCCATACCTTTAATCACATACGCCGCTTCCTAAGGCTGCGCCGGCATAAGGGAGTGCTTACAAACTGAAGATTCTTTCCTAGCTTGAAAAAAGCAACTTTCATAAGGGTGCGGGCGCCCTTATGCAAGTTCGATTTTGGTTTCAGTTAATAATTAATTAATTAAACAGGAGATGAAATAAATCTTCGGTATCTTTATGAAAAGCAATGGAATTTGCATTAGGTTGTCCAAACCTTTATGACGGAGAATGATTTGTAAAGGCTGACTGTTTGACATCAGGATGATTTGTTATAAATCTCTCTGCACCTTCATAAAAAACACTGGTTTGGCATAATAGTGTCGCCGATTTTGTCAAGAATAGTTCTTCAGGTTGGGTTTTTCGGAAAGGGACTCGAGTGTTTCAATAATATAAACCTTATTTTCATCCAACTGCCTATTCTCATAAGGGATGAAAATAATGTATACAGTTTTTTTTTCTTTTTCTAAGTAAGCTTTCTTTCTTGGATCTGGAATGGATATAGACCGTAAATTAATGAAATATCTCTCACTAAATCTTCAATATTCTATAAATTTTTTTATTATTTTTTTTCTATCTAATACTTTAAATCACCTATCTAATTTTATTTTGGCTATCAATGTACATGTCAATTTCAAATATAAAAGAGCATTTTTACTGTTAGTAATGGAATGTATCATCTTGCCGCCCAAATGGGGTAGAGGATAGTGAGGCTGACTGCCGTACTGAAGGGCCCGTGTTCGAATCCCGAAAAAGATCGTGGCCCGAAGAATATTTGTAAATGTATAGTGTCTGTACGGCATGGGAGCACTCTAAATATGCGGCGAGCCGAAATTGATCTCGAGATGTTAGTGGTAGGGTAAGATGGTAGGAGTGGGAGACGCTCGGACCCGTCCCCCCGGGGTACTCTTCATAAAAATTGGGGTGGAACTGAGCAGTATTGTCACCTGTAAGGTGCTCAAGGCTGTTGCCAACGACTGGCGCAATATGCACTCCCTGCCACAATGAATTTCGTGGGCTTGTTCTGATGTTACTGTCAGACGAGTGAGGAAAGTCACAAGAACAACAGCGATATATCATCTTTCTCTCCCTTAAAGTTTTTCCTCTTTTCTAGTGTTTCTCAAATGTTTACGCATCGCGACCTACGACAATGGTTTGCTTTTCAAACAGTACTTCATATTACACGGGTTTGCCATTTCTTTTGCAATGAACCATTGATCTTTCTTCAGAAAGTCGACTATCATTTTTCAAGATTTCCGTATTCTGATTGTGCCTTTTGATTTACTGTATAGTTTCCTGAGAGGGTTTTATTATTTAATTATCAGAAACTCGATTTTGGCACTAGTGTCATTAATTTCATTAGTATTTTGAAACCATAAAAACAATTCTGTCTTTTGAATTTTTTGGAGGCGGGGGGGGGAATCGAGATTCATGCTGTGAACTGATCTCCAGTTTGTGCTTATTTCCATATTCCGGGAAATCCTGATGATGATTTCTACCTTTTCGAACAACAGCCAACTTGCTTACAGGTGGTGTAATCATATAAAGTGGTCTCAGATTTGAACCACGAATCTTTCAGTTGCTAGCTGTCAAACTGATGGTATAACCACTTACATTATGATAGCTCGCGAAGGAAAATGGGATATTTCCCCTCATTTAAAGAGCGACTGGGAAAAGAAGAGACAGAATCCAAATGAGGACGAGTTATCATCAAAAATATTTCAGGTCGAGAGCTACACTTTAGTCTGTTAGGTTTTTCGCGGCGGGAAATACGATAGATTAAGTGTGCCATCACTGGGATTTGACCCATGTGTCTTCCTCTTGCACTACAAGAACTACAACGAGAGAATATGAAAATTCCTTATCAAGTTCATTAATACTGCAGCTTTCAAAAATGTTAATATCACAATTTTGAAGTTTCTTAGGCTTTCTTTTCTTCACAGGTAAAATTTTAGCAAAGGAAGATATATATGAAGATCTGAAAATAAAAGAAAGCAATCAGCTAGAAAATTGCTGTATCTAATATAAAACTACATTCGGAAGCATGCTTTTGACTTTACTATATTAAAAAAATTATTACTTTTTTAAGTTTCTGAAAACACAGAAGTGTATACATATCTTTGGGAAATTGTATTTCAAATTTTAATTCTGATAAATGTCAACATCGTTCATACAGTTCTGTCTGTATAGGTATGAGTTTGAATGCGAAATGACTATGTTGTGTAACAACCTGACTTTAAGAACCAAATATTTCTAATTATTTGGTTTTTGTTTCTTTGAAAGGAAAAACAAGTAATTTTTTCTTATTAGTGGGTGAGTTCACGCGCACCAGATAAAAAAAGTATAGACGAAAATTTCGGGCTAAAGGATCCTTAAAACGCAGTTTCCCTTCAGTTCCTCATAGTGTAATAAAGGAATTTGTTTATTTCCTAGAATTCTAATGAAGTAATTCATCCTGCATCTTATTGATGTAACTGAATGAAAGGCGTTTTGGAATAGTTACCAGATATCCAGCGATTCAGAATTTAGACACTAAATAAAATGAAAATTAAAAAAAAATCGTTATAGATGCTAAGACTGAGCGGCAGCTTCGAAAATGGTTTCCTTTATACGTTGAGCGCTATTTATTCTTAGAATTGCCGATGGATTTAGAAAAGGACCAGTAAGCAGACGAATTGAATAGGGGAACTCTTAGTTGCTATCGTTTTATTAAATACGTTTGGTAGCCCAACGTGCACAGGAAAGATTACTAGAAAAAATTATGGGGCAATGTGGAAAGTTGTAGGTTCATAATTTTATTTTCCCAGATGATTCTAATAGGCCTTCAGGAAACTAATATACCCCTCGTCCAATGTAAGATCACGAGAAGAGTGGTTGCCTCAACCATCAGCTTTGATTGATAACTAATAAAAGGATAAATGCTGAAAATATTGTCAAACGAGGGACAGGAAAAACCGGAGAGCGGGAAAGATGAAGATTTCGAATTCAAGGCCTTAGATTTTGAGTTTATTTTCTGTATCAGGAGAAGGGACAAGATAGACTTCGGGAATGAAACGTGATTATGAGAGAAGTTTGAACTGAGTATCAGAATATACTGATAATTGCGAAATGAAAGACGAAAGAAAGTTGTGAAGGAAGTAGAGAGCTATGGAGATTGAAGACATGACTGAATTTAAACTATGATTTGAAGGAAGATTAACTAATGGCAGATAGGCTAACTTTTAGGACTGTTAGTATGGGCACGATGAACAACGGATTTATGTTTTCCCTGAATGACAGTCAACTGAACTACTATTCCAGACTGTAGATTATTAAATAGGATGCAATGGAAAAGACGGTTTAGCAGCAGCGAGAAAGGTCGCTCTTTCATCGGGTATTTTTATTGAGTCTTGTGGATGTCTCTCCTCGATATGCACATTATGGACTCTTGCTGAGAGTGAAATACTTGTTAAGTGGGTATTCCCCAGCTTCGTGTAAACCTATTATCTGATGACTGTTGACTATTGTAGAATACAGTGAATTATAGGACAGTTGTTCTTTCGAATAGGTTTTATCAGTACCCCATGTTCCCTGAAGTATAGATCTGGTAAGTACCCTCATTTTCATGTAGATATATCTATGATATGTATAAGCATTTCTAATTATTACCTATGTCAAATAACTCTGTTTCTAAATATGTTAATGGCTTATCAGTTTGCATTTATTTACTTGATTTAAACTCATGCATTATTTGTATGCTTTTACTTATTATCTAAGATATGCTTAAGGTATTTAATATCGTATCATATATGACATATGTCACTATTTTAAGTGAAAATCTGGAGGAAATATTAAAAATGATATTTTTGTATGTATGTGTTATCTGCCTCCGTTAGTTGCATCTAAGAATCTGAAACTGTCAAACAAGTACCTGGGTTCAGATATTGTGGACCGTTTTTAATAATTATTTAAGTGTTTGAATTGTTGTTCAAATTGCAAGGTTCACCTTTTCAGCTTACAACAATTGTAACGTGCGGAAATCAGCTGAAGAATCTAGAGAGCTAAAAGGTAAAAAAATAATTACGTGACATAAATATATTATTCCTTGTAATAAATAAGATGTGCAGTTCTAAGAGGGCAATGAGCGAAAACGCTGATACTACATTTTAGTTGAAACGTTTTGAGCGGCAATACTTTTCATGTTCTGCTTGTTAGTTCAAAAATGAATTCTGGAGTTTAAGATTTGTTCCATAATTGGCCTACAAATGCTATGGATACAGAAGCTACTAGATTTAAGAAGCAACGAAACGTTTCAGATTATGTGCAGTGCGGAAAATGCAAAAAATGTATTATAAAATTGAAGTAATTTTTACTACAGCCAGTTGCCAGAAATGCAGAGAAAAAGAAACAGTAAAATCAATTTAATAAGAAAACATTGAGTAGCATTAATCCTATGTATTTTTATTAAGCAAATATGTGTGTCAGAGCAAGTCTTACATCTAAAATTGCAACTTAGTTTAAAATAGAGGAATTGGAACTTATTAGAAAAAAAGTTAAGAAAATACTACAGTTGTGAAATTTAAGGGACTTAAAATCCATGATGAGTGCTTACTTAAAATTTTATTTCAGAAGATTGTAAGTAAAGTTTCTGATTGAAAATTGCAGAGGTTTCCTATACAGAAAATGTTTCATCCTGTAGACGAGAGATACATAAATCATGCTTTGAGTGCGTACGAAACGTAAGATTTCGGAAAATGAAAATAAGCATTTGCTGTTTATTTTACTAAAAGCAATGTGGAAGATACAGCTTTAAAAATGAAGTGAATTATAAAAATTAAATACGTCTGCAAGTCATAAGCATTAATTTATAAGATTATTTTGAGCAAAGCCATGTGGTATTCATTCACTACAGCGTGCAACAAATATTCGAAGACATCGACTTACATGACCCATCTTGTAGACCCACAATGTAAAATTCACTTTCTTGCAGATGTCGCATACCTTGAAAGACATAAGGACATTCCTCTTACTAAATACAAAATCTAAAAAAAAAAAAAAACCTAAAACATTTATAAGAAGCATTAGAAATTCTGTCCACTTATAAATCAAAACTAATTGAAAACCTAACGGATGAACTTAAGCGTATGAAACGTGCGTCCCAAAATGTATATCAAATATCCTCAAAATGAAATTCATATTATATTACCCCAGTTTTGCTCGTTAATTTTAACGTGTCATAAGCATCATTTTCCTCGGCTTTGCTTTTGTAAATGTTTGCAGCTTTCCTTTTAAACGCATCAGACTCTGATAGAAATTTTTTCCTTAAATTTATTTTGTCATATTAGTTTCGTTATCAAACAACTTGAAAATACATGACCACATATATTTGGATCTGTACTATGCACGTTATTTTCTTTCTTTCTTCTGTCTTTCTACATAAGCTAACTGTTTAAGTTCAGTTTAATTTTAAATCGCTTATTCCAAAAACTCCAAAGTTTAACATTCCGAACTTACTTCTGAAGAAAACCAGCACAAATCGAAAAGTACGAAATAGGTTAATACATTACGGCAAAGCATCCGAAGACTATCTGTTCTAGAAGAGATGATTTTTTGGCAGGCCCTTTTTAAAGAGAAACTGGCTCATACTAAGTTATGATCAAGGAAATCTAGAAAATTCAATTGCAGCTCACCTGTTTTCTGCGAGTAAGACGAATTTGTTGCTTTTAATAGGCTAATTCACTTGGTAACTAGTATAACTTAAAGTAAGTTTTAAGAAATGTGCTTTAAAGATTACAGCAAAATTGTAATTTAAATATGTCATCATTGAAAAAAATTACTTATCGATTTGTCGCTGCTCATACTTTCTTCAAGATAATGTTTTTGGCGCAAAGATTTCTCTTTTTGGCAACAAAGCACCTTCTTGACGTTTTATCTGTTTGTTATGTGGTTTCTTCGCCTATAAAAGGGAAATCCCGTAGGATAATTATTTGTATTTTATCCCCTACGCTTTCAGTATGTCAGTTTCGCTCCCTACTTTTCCTTCACACTAGCTTCTAAATTTTCGATTAACAAAGGCAATCAAGTATAGCTTAAGGAACCTGCGGCAGATGGAGCCAGAAGCTAGCTAGAGGTTTGGTTTATTTGACTACGGCACAGCCAACGAGGGCTATCTACCTAAGGGAAGGGATGCCTTCATGGAGAACATCTTAAGTTAAACTGACTAATATCCACGTTACACATGGGGAAAACTACAAAAACGCTCATGGCAGCCAGCCCATTCGCCGGATTCCGAACTCGGGTCGAACTATCAGTGTTAAGCACCTTTAACGCTCGGCCGTTGATGGGCTCCTGCGGTACATAAAGATTAATAAACAGAGGTTACCAAAGTCTCACTAATGATGTTTTGTCGTCAAAAAAATGTGAGCTGGGGTAACCGAGAAGTACCAAAAACAGTCGCAGGTAAGCTTATTTTTTATCCTATTTAAAAGTAATTTTAATGAAGATTGATTGCTATTGCATGTGATACAGAGGAGGTCTTTGCTCAAAGCGTTTATGCATCTCAAAACTAGCATAACTGCGCTTCTGAGGCTAAACTTGAGAATCAACTTCATAAAATTTTTCCATTTAAAAAAATAACTAGGTTGCTAGATAAAAGCAAAGCATTCCGAGAGCTATCTGCCTATGGAGATGAGTGCCTTCGCGGAGGACTTTCTAATGGAAACTGCCTCGTATCGACATTACACACCAAAAAAACACGAAAACGACCATGCAGCCGTCCGTTACTTAGGAATTTGAGCTCAGGTCGAACTACCAGTGTTTAGCGACTTTACTGCTCGGGCTAAGTGAAATGCAGTTTTCTGTAGTACATCATTTCACAATGTTTTTTCAATATCTTCAAAGAATCAACATTGTTTAGTCAAATAAGGCAAAGCACACAAGAGCTTAAAATTAGTTTGGTGTACATTTTAGTCAAGACTATATCTATTTCGAGGGCAAACAGGTGAGGTCTTTCTTCATCAGGAGCAAATAAATCTGCCCCTGCTTCTGAAGTGGGACCTGTACCTGTTTGCCTCGAAATCGATAGTCTTGACTAAAATCTATGTCAAACACAAGGTTGTTGCTTTCCCTAATTTTATGTTTTTCTTTGAAGGGTTTCTTTTCTGTCTTCACTCAAGAGCTCTTAAATAAACTGAACAAAACCAGCGTTCAAATCAATCTTACGAAAAACACACAACTACATGTTCTTAAAAAGGTTTACTGCGAACATACATAACAATGTAGTCCTCTCATAATTCATTAACCCTGTTTAAAAATTAAGGATTATATTAATAAGAAGGTACATCACAACATTCACAGTGCTTTAAGGAAACTACTGTTCGACAATCGGGAATAGACACTGGACCGTGTTAGTCGTATTTTGCGGCTTTTGCCGTTCCGCCCCTTGTCGACATTCAGAATAAAGGCCCGCAGTAAAGTATGTATAAATTTCTCTTTCTTACTTTCGTGACTCTTACCATTGCATGATAAGAAAAAAAAGCGGATGCATGATGGCTTGAAAATAGACTTTAAAAGTGCACTACATTACCAAACTCGCTAAGCGTTTCTTCAGAACTAGATTTAGCTATGATGCTGCAAATTTTTCTGATCTTAGGTTATCAAATCATTCCAGAAGCCGCCCAGACTGTGTAGTGGTTAGGTTAGCCGACTGCGATAACGAAGGGCCCCGAGCTTGAATCCTGGAGAAGGCGTCGATGTAATTGTCTGTCCTCTCATAGGAGGTAACGGTGGCCGCCTATTAGAGATTACAACTCCCTAACCAAGTTTTGACTGCCGAAGGTTTCTTGCACTGGCATGACTCTTGTCTGTCATCGCTTTCAATCTGATTGGCACACATGAAGCACAGGAGATAATAGTCTCCCCAATTTTATCTCACTTTCTTGACCGTTCTTGGAGTTTCAGCTGCTAGTTCGTCAAGGTCATATGCCTTCCGAGCCTAATTTTCTTATCTAGATTATTAAGGCTCCTTAATTAGTGGATTATGAGCAACTTCATAATCCGTATCCGTATCATAATTCTTAATTCTATTACTTCTTGTTTTATCATTAAACCAAATTCATTCTATTTTGGACACATGCGAAACCACAATGTCTCTCTTTTTACTGCATAAGACCTAATAATATCCATGGAATTAAATCGCTAAACAAAAGCGATTTTACCCGGATTTTCATCCAAGACGAAATGGGGTCAACTGTATTGAAATTTTGAAATTTATGTGGTTTTCCCTTCGCCCAACGTGAGCCTTAGAAAAGTCTTTACGAAAGCACCCTTCTTGAGATAATCTCTCCAGTTTTCTGTCATAATTTAATGCTTAACGTTAACATACATCATCTCATGAATAAATAAGATTTTCACAAAATTAATCTGTAAACATATTCACAGTAAATAGGGTGAAAATATTTACTATCGTTCTAGAATCCAGTCCTCAAAGTTAATATTGACAACAAAGGTTCAAAACGTAAATGTTATCGAAAAGGAAGCGTAGTACAACTATACTACTGGAATTGAAATATTCACAGGTTTGATATTTAAAAACTGTATGGACCTAGATAGAAACTTTAAAGTTTTATATATCATTTGCTTTCACGTTCAGGAAATTCCAGTGATCTCTTTTGTATCATAAATCTCATATATGTTAAATATTTACCTTTTCTCAGTAATCAAAATTAATACATTATTTTAAAAAACTTAAAAAGACAACTTGTATTAAGAATTAAAGTATAAGTATTCTTTTAAAACAGCAACTTGTTCATGAACTGTCTTGATTACCAGGTCAGGTTTTATGAAACCAACTTTACTTCATATTGGAAGACAAACACTAAATGTAAAACTCAAAATTAGTTAGGTTAATTTTAGTTTAGTTGATTATGGCAAAGCACGCCGACGGCTCTCTGCCTAGGGGGAAGGTAGAGTGGAGGGCTTTCCAAGTAAATCTGGCTCGTATGCACGTTACCCATGGGAAAATCCACGAAAACGCTCATGCAGCCGGCCTGTTCGCCTGAAACCGAGCGCAGATCGGAACTCGAGTGTTCAGCGATTTTACCACTCAGCCATTGGTACTCACTCAGAGTTAGCAAAAAAGTAACCTTATTTTGGCAAAGCATTTGAACTAGACTGTATTAACTTCGAGGATGATCAGACACAGATTACTTTGATTACATAGATTATTTTGGAATAAAAAGAGTGCTGCCATAATTTGAGTTGACTTTACCTCCTACAAATAAATTTTTAATTCTTACTAGACGCAAAATGAATTTTTTCAGCTACGAAGATGAGGGGGGAAGGAAAGGTGGGAACTCGTAGAAAAACAAATGGAAACAAAGCTATTAAGTGCTGGAATTGAAACTGGAGTTTTCACTTCCGGAGCTGAAGAGGCAGGTTCTGTTTAACTTTCGAAATCATAGTCATGTTCTGGTTATTGTTGCACATTATTAATTTCTTTAACAAATGGACAAGTGTTGCTAAGTGCCCATTTTCACATCAACATATTGGATGCTTTTTCATTTTGCAACTCATCATATCTATTGTATTGAATTAACAGTTTCATATATCAAGAAATAAACAAAATAACTAATAAACCTCAGCTGATGGAAATTTACTTTCTGGATCAAATTAAATTGGGCTTAATGACGATGTACAACCGTATACAGTAGTATATGATATTCAGCAGTAAAGAAAAAAAGTAAGCAATCAGCTTCCTGTTTAAGTTCCTCCATTTCTAATTTGGTACCTGTATTAAACAAATAAATGTTTTCACTAATATTTTTGCTTAAAATTTGTACACGTTGAAAGACTATAAATGCTAATGCACTTATTTTTCCTTTTCTTCTCTTTCTCCTTCCTTTAATTTTTCAAAAACAACATTTCTACCAAGATTAAATTATGCGTAGTCTGGCGGTGATATATGCTTCTTTATTATTATATTAAATTACCACTCAGTTTTTTTTTGAAAATAAGTACTCGATTTCAATTCATAATGTCTTCCTCGAAGTGTAAAACAGAGAAAATATTATGGGTAAAGTTCAAAATTTCACCTATACTCTCTGATAAACTGCCTGTTTTTATCACTTGAGTGTTCTGTTCTTATTAAAGCCGACAGAGAATTTTTAAAGTAATATTCTGGAGAGAAAATTTCAAGCCATGAATGTTTTAAATTCTATTGATACCACATTTGCATCATACCAAAATCTCTTCTGGGTACCTACAATAAGATCTGCCTTGTTCTCGCATCTTTTATTCGCATTTTCGAAGAATATTTGATGATCTATACCAATGAGATGCAATCTTCTAGTAGAAGCATTTCATATCTTGAACTCGTATTAAGAATTTAAGCTTATTTCTCCGCTAAATATAGACAAATGCTATTCTTTAAGTCTTAAATATTAAAGATAAATAAATAAAATGCAATAGAATCTTTCTCGTATTTTCCTCTGAATATTCTTACTAAGCTATACGTATAGAGCAATTCTGTTTTGCCACTCTAATAGACATAATGGTTAGCATTGTTAGCAGCTAGCTGTTAGATCAGGGCTCGAATCTCGGCATGGATGCAGAACAGATTCTTCGAACCATGGGAGCATTTAAAATATATGGCAGACTGAAAGTCATCTCGAGTGTTTTGATGGAAGAGGAAGAGGGGTGAGAGACCCTTGTCCCATCCTCCGGGAAAATCTCATTCAAAATTAGGATGGAACTGGGAAAAGTTGTACAGTCACTTATGTGATGTCCAAGGCCCATGCCAAC
>KK119579.1:339503-411569 GCA_000611955.2 Stegodyphus mimosarum
CGCCACGATATTATTCGAGGATGTATTCTAATTTTTCTATTAGACAGGAAAGACATCATAACAACAACAGAATTTTCTTCCTCTTTGCCTCTCCTTGGACATAACACTGAAATTCCCATGCTAGAAACTGATAAACTATTATTTTAGTGTTTGAGCAAATCCAGCGTTATTAAAAGAGAATCTCTGTATCTGCTGCAATATAACTAGACGTTACCTGAAATTTCTTACTGCAGTATTTATTATTACTGAAAGCTTCAGCTTTATCAAAATATTGTGTACTAAATACACAGTCCAGTCACATTAATGTGACCATCTGTCAAAAGCCAGAATAACCACCTTTCGCAGAGCGGACTGCTGCGAGACGTGCAGGAAGAGAGTCACATAGGTCCCTGAAGGTGTTCTCTGGGATGTTGAGCCATGCCGACTCTAATGCCGTGGCCAGCTGCGCTAGATTACGCGGTTGAGGATCCATGGCGCGAACAACTCGATCGAGATGGTCCCACAGATACTCGATTGGGTTTAAGTCAGGTGAGTTTGCTGGCCAGGGGAGGACGGTAAACTCATCCTGGTGCTCTTCGAACCACGCACGTACACTGGCAGCTGTATGGCACCTCGCATTGTCCTGCTGGAAGATGCCATCATCCTGAGGAAAAACAATGCGCATGTAGGGGTGAACATGGTCCGCAAGGACAGATGCGTACTTGTATTGATCCATTGTGCCTTCCACAATGATCAGTGAACCTAGAGAATGCCAGGAAAACATTCCCCAGACCATAATGCTCCCGCCTCCAGCTTGGACCGTTCCGGCAATGGTTGCAGGGTGGTTCCTTTCAGAGGTTTCACGCCTTATACGCCAACGTCCATCTGTCCGATGGAGCATAAAACGCGATTCATCCGAAAACGCAACCTGTCGCCACTCAGTGGACGTCCAGCTGCTGTACTGGCGTGCAAATTCTAGCCTTCGCCGTCGATGAACAGCAGTCAGCATAGGTGCACGAACCAGGCGTCTGCTTCGGAG
Organism: Stegodyphus mimosarum; assembly: GCA_000611955.2. Taxonomy (NCBI): domain Eukaryota; kingdom Metazoa; phylum Arthropoda; class Arachnida; order Araneae; family Eresidae; genus Stegodyphus; species Stegodyphus mimosarum. The sequence goes on from KK119579.1 coordinate 340,522, forward strand.
GCCCAGACGCAGCAATGTTCGCTGAATAGTACTTTGGGAGACACTTTTGGTAGCCCCTTGGTTCATTTTGGTGGTCAGTTGCTCAACGGTAGCCCGTCTATCTGCCCGAACGCATCTCCGCAACCGTCGTTCGCCTCTGTCATCTATGGCCCGTGGTGCACCACATTTGCCACGTCGCTGATTTTGGACAGTCCCATTTTGCCATGCACGGTACACTTTTACCACGGCGGCACGCGAACAGTTCACAAACTCAGCCGTTTCGGAAATGCTTCCACCCTTGGCCCGAAAGCCAATGATCATGCCCTTTTGGAAGTCGGATAAATCGCTTCGTTTCTGCATTACGCCAACGATTGAAATGTTTTCCGAAGCCCTCACACACCCTTTATATACGCTCAACTGCACTGTGCTGCCACCTGCCTTCTGTGATTGGTTATTTAACTCTGACATGGAAAGTACGTGGTGGTCACATTAATGTGACTGGACTGTGTATATGTGCATTACAGTCTTGTGAAAACAACTTACTCTTAGCTGTTCACAATAGTCTGCATACATCGTAACATGTTTACAAATTATAAGTTAAAATCTCACGGCAGATGCTGCTCTATTTTGTTTAAAATAAAATGGTCTTTGTCCTAGTTCAATTAAAAACTGTCTAAAAGGAAGCACATTAACCTTAAAAATTGGTTGGAACCAAATTCGAAATAATTAATAATATCATATTTTAAATAATATATATTTTAAATATGTATTATTTAAACATGTGTATTTAAAAACATAATCCCTTCGTAATAGTCTACAGAAAGTGTGATGCAAGATGAATGAAATGTTTGTTTCCTTTCCTGTAAATTAATGATCTTAAGCTCTTCGAATTATAACAAAAACCCATATACACTCAAAACATGGTTCTCTAACAGCCCGCTAATTAAACCAATGAAATCTTTAATCTCAGTTTCTTTTATTTAATGATCAGACAATAAAAGTGACTTACTTTGTCTTAGAAACGTCATAGCGGACTTAATACCCTTAAGTCTCAATATAAATACAATATGTATAGGCTTTATTCTCAGAGATGAAAATTACAAAATCATGCGAATGAATCTTTGATTTTTATAACAGTAGATGGATAGAACCAAACTACACTCACGTTTGTGAAAATTGCAACACCATGAAGGACTTACGCGAGTGAGCTGAAATTTTCAGGAAATGCAAAGTAGCGCATGATATGCAAATGATTAGAATTGCAAATCCGTAGCGCATGCGTATGCTGAGCAGCGCCCTCTGAACGGCTGATGGATCCGAATAAATAGACGGCTGTAGCGAGGCGTGTATGGTTATCGGTGGTTATCTGCTAGTGGTAAACGTTAACTCAATCTGTACTTATGCCTCGTCGACGAAAGAGAGCGAGATTTGAACAACTTACAGAGTTTGAACGAGGGAGAATCATCGGCCTTCGTGAAGCTGGATTGTCGTATCGTGCAGTAGCCTCTCGTGTGCAGCGTAACAGCAGCACAGTGATGCGCGTTTGGAAGCAGTGGACGGACGAGTGTCGGACAACTCGGAAATCCGGGAGTGGACCCCGAAATGTGACGTCAGCTCGCGATGATAGACACCTGGTCCGCATGGCGCGGACGGACCGTACAGCTTCCTCTAGACAATTGGCAGCACTGTGGTCAATAGCTACAGGTGTTTCATTGTGTGCTTCATCAATTCGTAGACGTCTGCTGCAGTGTGGACTGCGCGCACGGACTCCTTTATACAGGATCCCCCTAACGCACGACCATCGCCGCCTGCGGCTACAATGGGCCAATCAGCATAGAGACTGGCGTGCTGATTGGCAGCATGTCGTGTTTTCTGACGAATCCCGCTTTAATTTGTGGTACCATGATGGCCGCATTCGTGTCAGACGCTATGCCGGTGAACGCCACCTTCCGGAGTGCATTATCGAACGCCACAGTGGACGAACACCCGGAGTTATGGTCTGGGGCGCCATAGCATATCATAGACGATCTCAATTGCTACGAATTGTGGGCAATCTGAACAGCAACCGGTATATCCGTGAAGTTCTACAGCCCGAAGCTGTTCCCTTCCTTCAAAGCTTGCCAGGCGCTGTATTTCAACAGGACAATGCCCGCCCTCATACTGCTCGGATTGTTAAATCCTTCTTTGCAGCGCAGCAGGTACAGCTTCTTCCTTGGCCTGCGTGTTCCCCGGATATGTCGCCAATTGAACATGTGTGGGATGTCATTGGTCGGCGTCTTGCTCGTGATCCTCGTCCTGTTGCGTCTGCAGACGAACTTTGGGTACGCGTACAAACGATATGGAATGCTCTTCCTCAGTCAGACATTCAAACTTTGTTTGACTCCATGCCACGTCGTGTAGCAGCACTTATTGCGGCGCGTGGTGGCCACACAAAATACTGATTCTGATCTCTTGTTCTTGTTTGTTTGCTTTGAACATTTAATCATTTATTTGTACCACTACCACTCAACTGTGTATTAAATTGCATTCAATTATGACGATTCCTTCTTGGTGTTGCAATTTTCACAAACGTGAGTGTATAAAACTATTGGTCTCTACTAAAGATTTTTTAATTATTGTTTGCATATATATTATTTTTAATGAGTGGGAGTTTTCTCATCTGATTAATAATTATGAATTATTTTGGCTTTATTTTATTTACATATATATATAGCGACATTTTCTAACAGCATCTAAGCATGGTGCAATACCTCTTTTGTATCTGTTGCCATTTTAACTCAAACTAATATTTGCGGCGTTTTCCTCGTTTCTTAGAAATGTCTTCTATTTGAGCAGTGCCATGTTAACTGTAGAGGTAAAATAAAAGAATATCGCTATATTTTGTGAATTTGAAAACCAAATGCATGAAGTTTTGGTAATAAAAGCTATACTTACTTTCCATTATAAGAAGAAGGTCGAAAATAAACGGTCACTTGTTATTGAAATATATAATAACCATGTTAACACATCCTGAAGCTAATTCCGTATTATGTGTAATAAAAAGGAAGGAAAGAATGAAAAAATATATAGAGTAAAAGCTAAAACCTTTTAAAGGAGATTCTTATTTATAGTAATTCTTCCCTTTTAAATCATTTATAGCATTTTAGAAATCACAATTTTGTAACAAGCATAATGATTCAGTTAAAATACGACTTTAAATAAAAATTCTTTATCTTAACTTCTTTTATGGTATAAGACATTCTGATATTCATGTGTTTTTTAAAACTCTGATTTGTTTCAATATAAAGAGTGTGATACTTAGTGAAATATTACTAACTCAAAATATTTAGGTCTACGCTTAAATAATATTTTTATCAAATAGAGAAACTAAGTTTCTGAAAATGTTTTTATCATGACATAAAATAAATATTTTTCTTTTTTTATGTCTTTGCTGAAACAATAAACACACCTTTCATTGACAAGCGCTGAATTAACATAATTCAGTATCATTAATATAAGTATTGATATCAGTAATTCACTGTTCACGGGTGCTGTGATGTTTTTAGATCACTGTCTTTTTATTTTGTAAATAAGTTTGTATTAGTGAAATACCATATTCAATACGAATCACTTAAGAAAGAAAATTTATTTTAACTGTATTCTAATTCAACAAGCGGACAAATACTTTTCACTTGCTGTTTTTAATGGGTAAGCAACATAAAAATATTCATTTAACGAAACAAAATGCGAGAAAAAATATTTCTTTTGCATATTGAAAAACAAAAATGTGCAAAAGTGACAAGCTACTGTTGCTTGCAGTCTATATAAATAAAATAGGTTCCACTACGACGATTTCTTTTTTAAGAATTCTGTTATAACTTAACCAGAAGTATATTTGCTACGGTACGCTGGATTAAGCGCTCCTAGGCATTACGTTCAATGAATTATTTTCTTAAGCAACGACAAGCTAAATAAGGCCACGTGCATCATGCTTCAAAGTTCTACCTAAGCAACTTCTACAAGGTCGAATTCTACTGTGCAGAACTACTCTAACTACAATTCTTGTGAAAGAATGTCATCCAATACGCGAGAGGGGGATCAATCCAGTACGAGAGAATGGAAATACCTTGAAGAAGGGGAGCTGTCCGGATAACCACAGCTGGTCTCTATGTCGACGCTGACCGCAGAATCTAGGCTGTGATACTTTCGGGCCCTACTGTGTTGCCTAAAACTGAACACAAATGTTGCCTGTAGGAAATAAAATTCTCATCTGTTATAGGTCTTTCTTTTCAGCTCAGAAAACTGTGGAAGAATTTTCAACTTTGAACAATAACAAAATTAATCATTGGGTTATTATTAAACAAGAGAAGTAGTTTCGAAAACCTCTTCTGCACGACTTATCGTTCGTGTTATTTATTATCATTATAACAGAATCATTTCCTAACTTGTCGTTGAAAATATATTACGAACAAGATGTTTTTCAAAGTTAAGTTCTTTAGTATCACATTCCAAGCAACTGCATAAACTCTCTCAAAGTTGTCAGTGTATTTTATGTACAGCATTTAGTTAATCACTGAAAATGAATTACCAAGTCGTAACATAAAGCAAATTATAAAGCGAAAAACTATTAATTTGTAACGGATTTTAGAGCAATAAATTTAAGTTTACAAGACCAAAGTATGGCGTTATAAGACAACAGAAAGAAAGGGTTTTCGCGTTGCTTTCTGATTTACTTAGAGATAAAACTCCTTACAGAAGAATATTTTCAGACTGTGACTTCTTAGTCTAATATATGCTCATACCGATTGCATAAACATTCAAAGCAGCATGTGTATACACATAATTATATATGTAAAGAGATAGCTTATAGTTTGAATACGTATTTCTTACCACAAAATTTAACATTTGCAAAAATTGTTTGTGAGACACATTTGATCACTTGATTCAATTCCTTAAAGTATGTACAAAGTTTATTACATAAGCTTTATTTTTCCGAAAATTACTACAGAAAATTTATATTTGCTATTTCAACCTTTTTCTAATAGTTGATCTAAATGATTTTCTTCTCTTTTCCTCTTCATAACGTTTAACAATTAACGCCAAATCAATAACTAAGCAAAGAAAAATAATAAAAAAGATTAAAAGGAAAAGAAAAAAAGGATGATTGAAAAAAGGATTTGATTTCGATTTAATTATTAATTCTCTGAAGGATTCAAATGCATTATTTTTTCAAACATTTATTATAACCAGGAAGAATACTTTTATGTTTTATCGTTGCAATAGTATTTTAAAACACATCTTCAAAAACTTTTTTTTATCCAAAATGAATAGAATTATGTACATTTCTAAGTACCCTTCATAATTCAAGCATAACACTGCATAATATAGCGATGCAACATTTAGCTGTGAACACATATTAAAACAAAAAGGGATAGTAACCGAGAAATTCCCCGCGGATGGTAGATACTAGAAATCAAAATGGAAACAGGGTAATTTATATGCAAATTTAGAAAGTTCTCTTTTTGATTTGTATAAACATTATAAATTAGACATTCTTAGAGGTTTAGAAATAAATTGTGATAACGTTAGTTTAGAATAGGCCTCATTTCTTATGGAAAAGCATACTATTCCCTAAGCCTCAACAAGAAGATTTAGGCTGTACAGAGGATTTATACGCTTGGATTGTGTGTATAAATCCCATTGTAACCTATATTGTCTTGTTTAGATATGAAAAACAGAATTTATAGTCTGCTGATAGGATAGCTAATTAATAGAATTAGATAGCGAAAATGCTAATTTAACATAGATATATCTCATAGTAAATAAATATTTCGATGGCAGAGATTCGAGTGATCCTAGCTTAAAACATTTATCTTACAGAATAAATAGAATTATGCTTAGTGATCGAAAACAATTAACATTTATTACTGATAACCAGTTGCAAACCCCCAGGTAACACGTGGCCCATAAAGCCGTTTTCTGCAGTTCACGTCTTATTATTAGACGAGTCTAAATTATTATTAATAATATTGATATCTATTAATATTACTGACAACAGAATGCTGAATCCATTTTTTGTTGATTTTCATTGTTTTAACTATCTTAGGGATACCTTCAGGACTTGTTGAAAATATCACCTGTAAGAATTAATTTTGATGAACTCATTCTTGACGTAAGCGAACTCAGCGTTTTCATTAATTTGCAATTCCTTTTAAATCTTAAGATTCAATGACGTAAGTATTTTACGAGGAAAAAAAATTCTATAAAATTGTATTTTAATTGTTGCCGGTATTTTTTCCCCTGAAAAGTTGTTTAAAAAAGATGATTTGAAATGAACTAATTAATTTGAAATGAACTCGCTCATAAAATTATGTCATAACATCAGTACTGACTATGAAGAATATAATTTGTGAGTCGTCATTCTGCGTACGTGAACACATGAGGGCTAATAAATAGTTTACAATGGGCCTTGTGCAGAAGTTTGTCATGTCTGGTATATACAATTATCATTAACTTCTTTTCCTATTAAATTTTGACGTTTCGAATATAAAACTTGAAATCAAACTATTTCTTGCATTCCTTAATTTCTTAATGCATGAAACACATGTAATCGAGTGTTTGAATGTTACTGTGAGGAGCAGTTTTAAAAGAAAGAAAGAATTTATTAAATTTTCAGGACATTTCACGCATTAGGGGATGGAAAATTCTTGATAACACTTTCAGTCTGCCAGATATGATGCTTTAAGAATACTTTACAACAAACGTACATGCTCACATGATAAATGTGACAAAGCTGTGTATTTGTAATAGCGTAAAATTTTCAGCAATACGTTTTGGTGGTAGTCTATATAAAAGATTGAAACAAAAATGTAATCTGTCAAAGAAACGAGATTTAAATATTACAGTATACAGGTATGTACAAACATGCATAAGGTACTTTGGGTGAACTTTGTTAGATGTTTTACAGTTTTTAAAAGCAATACATCTGTCTTGACAAAATTATTTAATATAAGAAAATTGTTCAAACCCTTTGACGAAGGAATAATCAAGGGCTCATCTTGAAAACTTCTCCTCTTTGGGAATTTGGTCTAAATAAATGTATGTGCCTACGAAATCAGTAAAGGAGAACTATGCGAGATGATTCTACATCTGTTAGGAGTACACTTCATAAACTTAAAGCAATTGCATAAATAGAAACCTAGAATTAAAGTTCAAAAACCACAAAATTATAGAAAAACAAAGCAAACTTCTCAAATGCTAAAAAATAATAAATACTGAAAATGGATTTTGAAACTTATGTCAAAAACAAATATAGAATAAAATAAACAAAATTCGTCAGTTCTACCTCATTAAAAATGTTATAATTACCTTATTTTCCAATTTTGTTTTCCTATCAGTTTTGTTTTATTCTTCCTTTTATTCACATTTTTTAAATCTCTGCTAGCTCGGCTTTGTTGTAGTCTTGTTTTTTTTGGAGGAGGGGAGGGTATTATTAGTTGACTGATTATAGTAAAGTTCAATAGGACTTATTTCCCTTAGGAAGATTTTCCAAGAGAAACTGGAAACGTTATACATAGGAAAAAACACGAAAGCTTTAATCAGCCAGTACTTTCGCCTGGAACGGGAAAAGCGTATTCTATGATATTATCCATACTAGCTAGAGGTAGACTAGTTTAATATTACACTAAACTCTCTCTTATCTATTCTAATTAATTCATGGATAATCGAAAAACATAGACAAATAATGAAATAAAAATTGAAAAACTGTAATTATTGCACAGTGATCATAAAAATGAACTTCTGAGAGACCTTCTGTGTGCTACGTATAATATACTCTTTTAAGATAAATTTTACTTAAGAAATAAATACAGCTTGCACCGATATTCAGTTTTACACCTGGAAAATCCTGTAATATATATATATCCATATCCAAGGAAGTCTTTATGCAGCCTTTATTCTCGCCATTTACAAAAATCTTAGATGAGACAAATGTTCCTGTTTTTTCAATTTGAAATTTGAAACACAAATTTTATAAAAATATATTAAACCTGACTTCCTGTACAGTACCTTAGTCTTTATATATTTAAGAAAGCTTATATTTTCTAAAAATAAAACACAAAATGTTTCACTAAAATTGACCAAGCTATTTAATATTAATGTTGTGAGGAATTTTGTGTTTTCTTACTGCGTACCTTCGTAATGTAATTGGAAGCACGTCTGGTTGACAGTCTGGAGGTACGAAGCTTTTTAATTCCAACGAGGACAGTTGCTTATTTTTTCTGTTTTCTGCTCTGAAATAAAACTAATGACTCTATAAACGGCTGGATATTTCCAGATCCCCAGTTAACCTTCAAGTGGAGGAGAAGGTGAGGAATTTTTTTCTTTCTTACAGCGTTTCTTCATGGCGTAATTGGAAGCACACCGGGCTAAAATCGGGAAATCCGGAGTTCGAATATCGGCTATGACACTGATGATCTTTCACATGTCCTGTACCGAAATAAATCTAATGACTTTTCAAAGCCTGTAATTTTTAAAGATTTTACAGCGCCAGAAAATCAAACTTCTTGCCCCTTTGAGGGTAGATTAAAAAATAATTACAATAATTCGAGGCTGAGTTTTTTTTCCATTTGAGATCATTCAGTGTTATTCCTTTGTCGTTAACTAGAGTGTAACATCCTTTAATTTATAATTTTACTAGATTTGGTATGCCGAAAGCATTTTCACGCGTATAATTTATAAATTTTCAAATGCTAAAATAACTTTAATAAAGTTCACATGCAGTTTTATTGCAATAGAATTTCATAGAACTAGAAATACTTTTTATTCTTAATTTATGCAAGCAATGCTACGAGTTGGATTATGTTAATACCTGTTTTCTAGAATACGAATTTTGTAAAAGTCTTAGAATATGGACCTTCTGCTTAAAAAATTTAAATTCATCAAAACTTTGCCCGACAGTTTGCCTATTAGTGCTCGTCACTTAATCTATTGAAATTAATTTTTTTTGCTTAACTGCTGGTTTATTTCAGTTACATACAAATTTATATGTTTATCTTTTCAATTTGAGTACGACTCCTCATATAATCTAAAATTTGAAAATAAAATATCTCAGTTGATTTTCGTTGTACTTTGCCCAATTTTAAAAATATTTTTAGGATAAGTATGAAATTTACTTAATATAATTACAAGCAGCAGCAGCGGACATATAGCAGGTTAGATTTCGTAACTTTAAAGAAAATTTATTTGTCCAGCCATGAATAATTCCATGATTTAAAACATTTGTTATTTTAATTGAAAGCATGTGTCTGCAAAGCACCGTTGCGAAAATAAAGGTCGCATAAGACTTTCTATGGGTACGGTATGTGCGTGTCTGCGCTTTGTGTGCAGTTGACTGTTTTTCCTCAATCTAAATAGAAATTTATTTCCGAATTTTATATTTTACCAATTCTATATTTGCAAAGGTTGGACAACTTTTTTTTTCTGGATCTTGATGTCTCCATTTGGGCTTTTCTTGGTGACTTTGTAGAGACATTACATGTTTTTGAAAGCAGGACAGATGAAAAATGAGCAACGTCTTCGCCGGGGCTCGAACCACGGACCTCTGGAATAAGCGCCCAGCGTGCTGACTACTATACCACGAAGGCATGCAAAGAAGGTGGAAGAAATACCTTATATACTCCCTCTTTTAAAGGGCGACTGGGAATTAGGGGACCCAATCGCCAAATCCTGGTGATGGAGAATCCTCATCCATTACCTTTTAGTTCGATCCCCACTTGTAGACTCATTAGGATTTTTTTGGAACAGGAAAAGTGAAAAAGGAACAATACCTTCACCGGGACTCGAACCACGGACCTCTCGAATACGCTCCGTGCTGACCACTACACCACGAAGGCATGCAAAGAAGATTTCAGAAATACCTTATAACTTGTACCATATACTATTTCGGTTTTCTAAGTAGCTATTCTTAAAATTTAAAAGTGATAAATTTCCTTCCTTTCTTTCAAATAAATTTGACTTTTAGCTTATTTTCTATATTATGTCCCTCATTTCGAGTCACGTCGGAACAGATTATATCTTGATGATTGATTTCAGGTAATAGTAAGTTTTGCCATTACGTTATTAAAAAAAGCCTTGAGTTTCTTAAGAAGCTTTTTAAACACTTTAGAATTTGCATTAATATATTCTCATTTTATTTAATTTAATAATTCTTTGATTAGTTTTATAATTCATACAAATATAATTCAGGAACGTGACTGTGTTGATAAATCTTTCGGCTGCTCCTTGACAAAGACCAAAGGATTATCAACTATAATTTAATATCATATGAGTTTTCTTTCATTTTTTGTATTAATTTACTTTTATTGCAGTTTTTTTAAAAAATCTTTTGTTTCGATTATTTTAATTTGAGTCTTCCAATTAAAAAATTCACCGTTTTAGATAGTATCTAAAATCTATATATTTTATATCTTTTCTTAATTTATAGCCCACCAGTGACCGATAATTAAGACTGCCGAATACTAGTAGTTCATCCTGGTTTAGTTTAAATAGCAAAGGGCTAGTTACATGGTTTGTTTTTCCCATGTGTACCGTGAGTACGAGCGAGTTTCCCTTAGAAAGCAACACAAGAGAGCATCCCTTCTATTAGGCAGAGAACCTTCGTGGCTTTGCCTTATTCATACAATTTTAATTGCGGCTAATCGACTTCTTGGCTTTGATGTATTCAAATAATTATAACTAAATTTATGTTCATATGTATGTATAAATTAAATAAATAATGACTATTAAATTACTACTTTACAAAAGAAACAAGCATAATTGTGTTTCGTTGTAAGAACGGAAGTGGTTGACAGTAGATGAATCCATCTACCTCTCTGTACCAGATATATACTTAAAGATGTCAAGTCTTTTCCTATCCCTTAAAACAGATTTTCTCAGCAAATCCGGATCAAGTAAGTAGCCCAAATATTTAAGATGTTTAAGATATGGTAAAGCTTAATCCAATATAACAATATCCAGATGATAATTATATACAATGCTTACAAATTTTATTTACGTGTTTTACACTACCAGTCCAAGAACGTTTTGGAGGGAACGGTCTACCAGTTATTGATAGTTTGGTGTATCTAATTTTATACACTATTTTGCTCTCTTTCCTCTTTTGTTATTACTTGAATTAAGTCCCGGGATCTGTTTCTTGTTTCTAATAAGATTTTGCTTCAATACCCTTTTACTGATTTTTGTACTAAAGTAACAGATTTTAATCTTTAACAACTCTAGCTAGAAGTTTTTCAAAATGTGATAATATCTTTTATTTACTGTATATTTCTAATTTATGGCACAAATAAAAGTGGGCTGCAGTTTTCTTGCGTAAATTGAGAACGTTTCCCATTTTACAAGCAAGTCTCTAACAGCTTGCCAATTACATTTTAAGATACAAAAAATCAATCTCTTGAGAGAAATTTTTATCATTTGAATAATTTTCCGATCTTTGGATTTTAACTAGCCATTGCTAACACCAGATTTAATGGCCAGAGAATTTTTCTTGGTTAAAAGAAATTATGTATGCAAATAAACCACGAGCCATGCAAGAGTACAAAGGGAATTATTGATCAGCAGTTCAAAAGTCAGGACTCGAAGTTCTAACAAGAGTTAGACTCACCAGCGGCCAAGCGGTAAAGTCGCTGAGCATTGTAGTTCGGTCCGGGTTTCGAATCTCTGCGAATGGGCCTGCTGCATGGTCGTTATCATGGTCTACTCCATGTAAACGAGCCAACTTGTCTTAGAAAGTTCAAGTATTTTAAATTAAAGCAGATAGCCCTATTATTAAGGCAGATAGAAGCATCCATCTGCTTAGGCAGATAGTCCTCGCCTGCTTTACCATAGTTAAATAAACCAAACCAAACCAATCTAACAAGATTTATGGAGAATTCCTTAGACAGAGAATATGAAATCAAAGTTAATAACGACCATCTTTCCCAGATGTTATTTTTAAACATAATGCAAACGTATGTCCGTAAATTTGATTTCATGTAAGCACTGGAAAAAATAGTATTGAAAGAAAAAATGCTATTCGTTATATAAATTCTAGCATTAATTATGTACCTCCTATACCTTCGATAAATTTTGTATTTTATTGCCATTATATTGCCAAGTAGTTTAGTTTTTAGTATTTGTTATAATTTTTATTATCCAAATATTTATAATCATTCAAAATGTTTATGAATTAAAATTAAACGGAAAGCGATTTCTTTTCATATGAATAAAAATTTGGACATAAAATAGGCATTAAAGTAACGTTGTTGTTGTCTTGTCCACGTGTATCATGGAAGAATAGTTGCCAAAGCGTCAAGGAGGTTAGACTTCTACTTCCATCTCAAATTTTTGAGGGAGAGCGCCCTAGAAGGGAGTGTCCGAGGGTCTAACATCTCTCTTCCCTACCACCAAACCACACGAAAGGACTTTCTCCTCGCCATATTGTTTAAAGTGTCCCCATACCGCTAGGACACTATACATTTGCAAACATCCATGCCTTCTCCGTGATTCGAAACCGCGCCCTTCGGCACCACAGCGAGCCTCCCTAACCACTATACCGTCTGGGCGGCCGCTAAAATAACTAAATTCTTTTACAACCTTAGACTACGTACTGTAACGCATGCATTGTGCAAAGTTTTAAACACGGTTTTATAAATCCCAATCTCAAAAAGTCAGAAATTAAAAGGTAAAAATTTATACTATACGGTCTATTAAAATAAGGTTTCCAATAATTATCTACTGTATTAAAACTTTTTAACGCCTAATTTATCTGTGCGTGACATAGAATAATATCAAATTATTTATAATATAGAAAGTATGGCAACACTTTCTCATTGATGCAATGGTTATATTAAGCTTTGACGAAGATTCAGTCTAGACAGTATTAAATTATAGCTAAAATTCTTACTTTCGAAGTCCCATAAATGTTGGAAGATCCTGCAAATTATGTATATATCATCAATAGAAACGAAACCCTATTAACCATATTAATGAGGAATTAAACTACCATTTTATTTGGAAATAAAGTTCTTAAAGTACGTAGACAAATTCCATTCAAAACCTTTTCGGGGATATTTCCTATTCCATATTTAGAAACGTCTTTATTTCTGCGAGTATTTCAAATTAAGTAGTTACAAAGGCCGTGGTTGCTATAGTTTTCAATTCCCTGGTTATTAAGAGTACTTTTTAATATGCTTCAGCTTCTGGTATTTGGTGAATATACGTTTGAAAAACGGTATTTATTTCAGAAAACAGACGTGTACCAATGGGAGATATATTCTTTGTTATATATTTAATAGAGCTGTGCTTTTTATATATAATTTATATAAAAGCAAAATCAGAATGATGCGTATGCTGTTACATACCTTGCTAAATAGAAGCCCATTGTACCAAGTTACTGGTATTTTGTTGATAAATGAATTTTGGTAAAGATACGGGGGCCTATTTGCCTTAAGAATACTTTCTATGGGAAACTGGCTCTTTGTGGGGCAAGTTACGTGCAAAGCGTTTTAAATTTCGCCCCAATATCCTTTTTTCGAGCTGAGTCAGATGTGGCATTATGCACCCATATGCACAGAATTAGTAGCTCAGTGTAATACAGTATCATATTTAAGGCTAAATTAAGTTCTTTGCCTTTTACAAGATGTTATTGTCTTCACAACTCATCGGCTGGAATGTTATAAAGGAAGGAAAAGTAAGGCTTCCATTAACGGAAAACAAAACTAATTGCATTACTAAGTTAAGTTCTAACCTACGGGCTCTAATAATAATCTTTCACTTTACTAATCTTTGAATAAACACTTATAGATAATGGGGATAATAGGATAAACTACTTATGAGAACATTTTCTAATAATATTTCAGAAGCTGCTCTTAAGATTGTTACATTAGCAAAATTATGTTATTTTCTCAGGTAAACAGCTAAATAATTTTAAAATAAAGCACAGATAAAATAGTTTACTTAGATAGTATGAGCAATAACTAACAAGGCAGTTCTACTGTATTGACTATTTTTCGTACTTTGACTAACTTCTTAATTCATTAATATTTTTATCTCGGGTGGAGAACTGTTAATATCATTACATGAGCGAATTTTTTTAAATATCTCTGTACTTGTCCTAACCTTCAGAGAAGACTTCCTAAAATTTTTCAAGCGCTTCCGTAAATTTCATAGCCGCAAGGGCTGGCAAATATAGCCATTGCTCGAAACGTAAAATGTTTAGCTTATCTTCCATTCGCCGTCAAGAACAGCAATCAACCTCTCTAAGTGTGATTTTCACAAAACATAGGCATTTCAATTTATCTTATAAAATGCTTTCAGTGTATAACTGCTTAACAATTTGATCGATTAAAAAACAATAAACTTACTTGTTAACAAGTTAGATCTTTATTTTATGCAATTATGTCTTCAAATGATAGAATTCCAAATGTATTTAACTGCCAACTGATGCAGCTAACTGATAATTTTTTAGAATATTTTCATCAGTAATAAAAGATTTTTAACGTTATATATTGTATGTACCTCAGTATAGAATCGTTTATGCAGTTGTTTTTTAAATTTCTGTATTTTATTTAACTCTTGTTGCATTATTTAATATGCTCATAAAATAAATAGTAATGATTATATACCTCTAAAGAAGGCTCCTTTACTTTAATCAGTTTTCTTTGGTATAATAGCCTACATGCTCTGTCAGTATTCAATTAAACGCATTTGATTTCCATTTTACCATGCATTTTAATTAAAAATATTATCATAATTTGCGAACTTTCTGTTTGAAATTAAAATCTATTTATGTTACTTAAAAAAGTATTATTATTTGAAGTATTAAAAGTTTGAGTTAGGTTAGCTAGTTACGAAAGCACTTAAGGATCTGTCTTGGAAATGAAAATCTTTTGGAAAGATTTCCCACGTGTAAATTAGTGTGTATGTTCGTTTATTTAATGGACTGTGACAAAGCACACGAAGGCCATATGTCTAAGAACAGGAATACCTTCGTGGAGGACTTTCTACCGGAAACTGGTTTATTCATTCAATTAAAGGAAGAGAAAACACCAGACATAAAGTCCGTTTACCGAATTTCGAATCCAAATCGAACTACTAATGTTCATACAGATATTATACACTCATGCACGAGAATATCTGTCTGCTTTGCAGTAAACAAATATCTCGTTCAAACGCGAATAAGTGTATATTATGCTATAATAATTCAAGATATCCAAAAAAAAAAAAAAGAAAAAATGAATGCGAACGATAACTACGGCTAGCATAAGGCTAAGGAAACATTTTCATTCTCAATGAAAATCGAAGCAGGAACGAAATAAGGCTGCATTTTATATTTTCAAAGGGAAAGTTCTTTGTAAAATTGCTTCCGATTTTCTCTGGTATTATTACAGAGGTGGATGGAGGAAAAAAATATAGTTCTACAGCACTATTTTAGTTTTATAATTAAAATAACTTCCTTTGGAACATGTTTTTATTCATTATATGCATTCAAGAAACTTCTTAAAATTTACAAGCAATATTATGTATCTTTTACTGGATATCAACTAGTTCTTGGCCCATCGTAGCCGAGAAGGTATAAGTGCTGCACTTTAATAGTTTGACGTGATTCGAATTCCAGTTAATGGGCTAGTTGCTTAGGTGATTTTATTGTTTTTCCAATGTCTAACGTAAATTCTGAAAAAGTCTTCCACAAAGGTATCACGAAAGCGTTCTCTTTTGCTTTGACAGGCTCATTTAAATAAGCAAAAAACTATTATTATTAAGTCATTTTTGGTATTCTCATTAATTTATGTATGGAGTCAAAAAGGAATTTTGTACAAATTTGTTTTTAAAAATATAGCTTTCCAAACTGTGCGAGTTGCATCTGCCGATAAAAAAAGTGAATATAAATGATAAAATCAATTTCAGCACTACTAAGAAGAAAATTAGGGAACACATATTATATAACTTTTCCATAAAGTGAGACAGAAAAGTATGGTCAATTTCAAAATCATTACAGAATCATCTAATTACTACGCGTTTGCATCCAGAAATGCAGTTATCCTTAATAATTACCATCTATACGGTACAGAATATAATTCTATCATAGGATGCATTGCTTTTGCACGAATATAGCAATAAACGAATTTCTGTCACATTTGATGATATTTGTGTCATATTTCAAGATATTTCTGTTAAATGTGATGAATATACTTGGTCAAAATTTACCATTCATATCGTGTGTTAGTTCAAGTACCTAGGTCATTGCTTTCGTGCTCAGTCTTGGACTAGCAAACGTACATGCCAAGAAAAACTTCCGGAGGCACTCGAATGTCTAAACATCTAGGTTTACCGAATCGAGAAGGTGCTGCTATGTTACTTGCCTTTTTGAGACAGCGAGCTGTGTTGGAAACAAAGTCAGTTGGATGTAGACAAGAAGGGGAAAACCTGCGCATAACCCCTTATAAACGCCTTTGGTATTACGATTGCACTTTTCCCACGATTTTGAACGTCTCCATCAGAAAGTTTCTCAAAAGCGTTTTAATTTGCATTCCCTACTGCAAGTGCTGCATTTAATCGCGTAGCTGGCTCATAACACCCTCAGCTGGAAGGCTCAGACATTTTGTTACTGGAGGGATTCAGATGATTTTGTTGTGGATACGCTTTTACGGTTCAAAGACTGAGAACTGAGTATCTCTATTACTACCACAATGCAAGTGATAAATTTTGAATAAACATCGTATTCATTACTATAACACAAACATCACCAATTATGACAGAAATTCGTATGCCAGAGCAATTCAATTACATTCAATGACAGATATCTACCAATTATTATTACCCGTTGGTGCATTTGTGGATATAAATTTATAATAATTAGATAATGTTGTGCAACTTCATAACTACAAATGGGGAAAATACGAAATGCCTGAATGCAGCCAGCCTGAATTAGCTGAATCGTTAAGCCTGAATTTGAACCCAGGTCAAACTATCAGGGTTTAGCCGTTTCGTTTGTTTAATTATAGCAAAGCACTCGAGGGTTTGGCTCATATACACGTTACACGTGGGGAAAACACCCATGCAGCCAGCCCGTTTGCCGGGATTCGAACGCCTAGTATTCAGCAACTTACCGCTCGACTGCTGGTGGGCCTTACGGTGGAATGCAAAGACGTTTTAAAAATAATTTTTGGAACTAGAAACCAGTCTTAAGCAAATTCAGGAAGTAAATGAAAAATCAGTAATTGGCTAAAGCAAATAAATTGAATGGTAAGTAAAATCAGCGTAAAAAATCTGACGAGAAAACATCTAGTTAAATAAATGAATAAACTGACCGCAAATTATGGGATTACTTCATATTAAACATAATTAACAGAATGAAAGAAAATCTGTTTAGATTATTTAAATCAGAAAAGTTTAATTCAGTAAAAGCTTAATTAAGCAAAATTCGGAGTCTTATCAAGGCTATACTTTAATTTATGGATATATTTGAGCAGATTTAGCTCGTAGCCTTTTTATTCTCGTCAGAAGTTTCTATAAGAGTCTTAAAAAAAAAAAAAACTTCATCCATGGGATTTTCTGCATTTTTTGTTTAAGAGTTCGTTTAATAATCTTATTAGTTTTTGCAGTGAAATAATCACCTAAGAAAATTTCTTTGATTTCTATAGAGTTTTATTATTTCAATTAGTCCTCTTAAAGTAAGGGATTATAGCTATTACAACTTCTTTTGAAAATACTGTGAGAAGTTTTTGAAGCCCTGTTATTATTTTTTTCACTCTATGCCAAAAGCTTTAAAAATTTTTGTTTGTGGTAGACTTGACAAGAGGCTTTGCATAACTTTTGCAAACTCTAGAATTCGTAATATTAATGCAAAATAACAAAAACCAGACCGTAGGTCATTAATCGTATGTCAAATTTCATTTTACCACTCGTATGTCACTAACCGTATGTCAAATTTCTACCACTATAATGCATTTGAGAAGTGCATAGTTCTTGAATGCATTATAGTGTTCATAGTTCATTTTCATTTTCTAATTTTTTGTATTACGTACGTAATTAGTGGTTACGAACGTTTAATCTTCTTCGATCGGAAACAACATTGCAGTTGAAATTAGTATATTTAGTCCTTTAATCTATCACTAACTCTTAACTTAGAGTGCAACTTTTAGGGCACCTATGTTTAAATATGTTATTCTTTAGCATCAAAATGTCTTAAATTATTTCGACTGTAACCATACATAACACACACACACTTATATGAATGTATATTATATTCAAAGAGTGTTTGAAACTTTAATGAAGTGATAAAATATATGAACAAAAATTGACGATTGACTGTCTCCTTTAGTTGAAAAAGCCGTTGGTGTTTAATGCGTAGAACTAACGGAAGTATAAGGATGTTATAGAATAAATAAAATAAACAAAAGATTTTACACACAGACATATATTTTAATTTTATTAGTGGAAAGGGGGCTTTGTCCCTGAAGGACTATTGTTTTCGTTTTGCGATTTTGCGTTGATTCACTATAAATGTCTGATTCACTTTTGAAATTGTTGCCACCAAATGTTATCGGCCTGTATTATATTCAAAGAAATTAAATAATGAAGAATCTGCATAAATGTATATATATTTCTCCAAATGTGATAAAACAACGGTACATAGAGCCATCCAATTTTGAATAACGTACGTTTCCACTCGAATATGCGCATCTGGAGCCCGAATTTGGAATTCGTTTTATTATCTCTTTCATATGTTGTAAAATTTTAACGAATTTTTGATGAACAAACTCAAAGATTTAAAAGCGAGCAATGGCAATACTCTACGGGAAGTAAAACCTTTTTATCTCTAGTGCGCGGAACTGTGTATCGGAAATTCTAAAGATATGCTCATTTTAAAATTATTTTGCGATATTGTTGTTGAATTGAATTTTATGGTTTAAGTACGAAGAACATGATATTTAATAAATAAAGGTAACACACAAAACGTTAAAAAAACGGATCTTTGGACGTAATTTAAAATCTGAAACCTTTCAGATTTTAATTTTTGCTTTTTCTATTTTTTATGTATTACATTTATTTATTCAAAATGACCCTTTGTAACATTGGTCTATCGTATGAGAAATACATAATTTAAGATGTATGCTGTTATATTCCTAGTAAATGTTAAATCTATAAATGAATTGCTAAGTGCAATTGGATAATTAACCTGGCACTATAGTAAGTTTAAAATGATGTTTCATAAAATCAGATGTCTTTTCATTTCGTATAAATTACTGCAAACACCACCTGCACACACTGACTGTATATTAGACGACCTTGCAATTTGGCGAAATAAAGTAATATGCAGCAAACACCACACGAATACACTGACTGTCTGACCGACGACCTTGTCACTCGCACGCGGCCTCGCATGGGCACGGAGCGTTAACGTCACTAACATTTCGCTATTTTCGACGCGTTATTATGTGTATACCCTTTAATCCAATTTTAATTTTTTTTGTTTGTTTGTCTAAAGATGTATTTAGATTGGTTGTAACATTTGTAGTTTCGAAGATATAAGTATTGTCGCATACCTCAAATAGCTTCTTGCTTTCCTGTCAGACCGTTATAGAGGAACGTAATCCTACGTTAAAATTTTTTTTAACAGAGTGCACGGTCTCTGGAGAGCGCTTTCCATTTCACTACATCTGCTGTTCGGGTTATGCAACTCGGTCGTTTTTCCAAGAGAAAGAAACTTTCATTACGGTACCGTGACATAACGGAACACGCACAAACTAAAGATCAGTTTCTATCTTGAAACTGATCGTCGGCACTCTTATGCCAGTCCGTCGTTTTTCATAAGTTGCGCACCGTTGTACAAGTACAGTCTTCGTTTCAGTTACTGATTAAGTAATTAACCAGTGGATAAAATAAATCTTCAACATCTTTACACGAAAAATAGGGATTCTGCATAACGATGTGGGCATCCTTACAAGAAAAAAAAATTCTGAATTGCTATTAAATAGCCCGCACATTTAGGAAAATCGGTGGCTTGGCATTACCGAGAATTCAATAAAATCTACTAAAATTTAATATTTTCACTTTTATTTAAACATCTAACTAGTTTACTTTAATGCTTCTACAAGAACAGTGATAAACGTTTTTAAACAAAAATCGTTTTCTTCTTATTACAAAAAATGTTGCCACTAAAAAACTAAGTAAGCCATCATCTGAAACGTAAAAATTTAAATATCATCCATGAAGTTGTAAACACGTATATCGATTTCTGGGGGGTGGTATAAGTGAGCCGAAGTTTTCGCTAATCAGAACCACTGTTGTGCTTCTCGAAAGAGGACTCGGGAATTTCAATAAATTAAATCTTATTTTCACCGAAATGACAAACTGTTGTACAAATAAGGTGTGAGGGGGAAAATGTGTATAGTTGTTTTTAATTGTTTTTCTTTCTTTTTAATCTTGAATTATAGCTACTTTAATTAACCCGGGGGAGGCACTTTTCCCACCAGTTTTTTAACTAGTGAAATATAATATTTTTAAGGTAATATAGCGAATATCTCTTACTACACCTTGCAATGCTTCTTTAAATTTAAACTATGTATATCTGGGCAAACTGTTTGGAAAAAATTAAATGTTCCTAAAAGAAAAGATAAAGAAAAAAGATAAACTACGAATTTTTTTATCTTGCCTACAGCATCTGCAGAATAATCTTTTAGTAATGTAAGCCATTTAAAATTTTTTCGTTCAATGTTTTATGTAGAATGACTGAACAAATTTGCAAAATAAAGTAATTTATTTAATTTATTTTCCTTAGTATAGTAAAAAAAGTATTGGCAATTGCCTAAAATTGATCAATCTAGCTAACAAAGGAAATGCTTGACAATTTTAGCTGTACATAATGCACACAGGAGGCAATAAAGACACAAACCTAATGAAACTCGTTTTAATATGGTTTTCACACAAAATATACAGCAAAAACATAAATTTCCGTGTAAAAAAAGTATTGGAAAGATCATAAAGCAAAATGTGGGAACAAAACTTAATTCTTTCTATTCATACCTTTTGCATTTATAACAACTTGTATTCTATTTCTCGTAGAGGAAACCAAAGCCCTTTGTTGAAAAAGTCCTGTTTGGAGTTTTATGCTATTCTTGCAAGGGTTATACGCTTAAGTTCATCTTTACACGAAATTTTATGTTTCCTGACTTCTAGGTCCAATTTGTGCCATGAAATTTCAATTGAATTTATGTCAGGCGATTGAGGCGGTGTCTTTAACTGGCGAGGAGCGTTATACAGTATCTACTACCAAGTGAGGTTCACTTTATCCTTAGGTTCATTGTTGAAACATTGAAACACAAATGATGTTCCTCAGTCAAGTTTTTGGACACTGAATTTCATGTTATGGCGCAATATGAAAATGTACATACGTGCTGTCATAATACCATTAATGAAGCGCAGGTTTCCAACTCCATTTGCTGCTGTACAGCCTCAAACTACAACGCTCCCTCCAACATGTTTTACACTCAGTGTTAAACGTTGTTTTTCCAGTTCGGTGTTAGGCTTTCTCCACACATATTGTTGTCCATCACTCTCGAAAATATTAGATTTTGATTTGTTGGAGAAAATAACTGTGTTCGAAAATTTGTCTGATAAATTAAAATGGCATTTTGCAAAATCTAATCTATTTCTCCTGTTTGCTTCTGAAATGAAAGGTTTCTTTCTAGCTGCCCTTCCATAATAACTTCCTCCATGTCAAACATTCCGCACAGTCTGTACTCTAAAAATTTATGCTAAGTATTAGCAACATCTTTGGCTAACTGGGGGGCACTTATTTTAGGGTTTTTCTTAACCTCTTTGATAATGCCACGTTTTCCCTTGCAGAAAATATTAGAGGCCTTCCATTTCTAATCTTATTTTGCATCGATCCTGTATCTTGGAACTTTTTTACAACACTTCTAACAGTAGAAAAACTTGTGTTCAGCTGTATTCCTTTAGCACGACAAGTTAAACCTTCATTTCTGAGCCGAATAATCATGTTTTGACATTAACATCCAACTCCTTCGAATTCGAAGCTATTTTATCACACAGTATTAGCAAAATAACGTTTTAAAAGTTTTTAAGTAGCTCTGCAGACTTTATACCAGCACGGTTTCTTATCAATCTAAACACGTGACCTCAACATAACAAAATTTGCCTATCAGGTAGAACTTTGCCAATATTTTTTTCACATGCAAATTTACTTTTTGGTGTATATTTGTGTAAAAGGCATATTAAATTGAAAGTTTCATTAGATTTGTGGGTTTATTACCTCCTGTGTTCGTTATGTCCAGCTAAAATTGCCAAGCATTTCCTTTGTTAACTAATATGATCAATTATAGGCAATTGCCAATACTTTTTTTACCCACTGTAAGTGACTATAATATTCCCCTATAATGGACCAAAAGCCCCACTATAATGCATCGAAATATTTTATTTTCAAGATAGCAGACCCCTTCCTCACATTCCAGGTTTCTTACTTGGAATTTGAAAGATCTTTTACTGATAGCATCTCCGTATTTGATCTGAAATTGACAAAGACTGATACATACGAGGAAAACTTAATCTCTTTAGTTCGACTGGCGTTTTTCTTAGTTATTTACAGCTCATCAGCGCTTGAGCAGTAAGATCTATGAGCATTGGTTGCTCGACTCGCATTCAAATTTCTACGAGCGGAGAAGCTGCAGTGGGATTTTCCGCATACGTAACGTGAATACTAAGTAGGCTTTCCAAAAACGTCATCGCAGGTCTTACGAAATCGCCCTCGTGTGTTTGTCTTTATGCACATATCTTAATGTAATCTTAAAAATTTACGATAACGTCTATCTAAACCGTTCATTTTGAGCTATTACTAAACTTTCACTAGTTCTTCCATAAAGACAAATGCTCCTAACAATAGATTTTGGTTTTAAAACATGTAAAATAACCAAACTATTTCGATGTATATTTTCAAGCGTTTTAAACTTTAATTTTTTGTGTGTCATTAAACAGTATATTTATTTAAACATTGAGTTGTGCATATATATATATGGATAGCTTTAAATTTAACACAAAAGGAACACTGTTCTAGAATTCTTTCAGCTTGAATGTGGATGTCTGTCTCAGTTACCACATAATTAGAGCATTCAACTCTTTTTATCCTAACTGTTACCGCCAGCCTACATCCGAGTAAATAAAACTACTAAACCGCTGAATATTGATAGTTCAGCCCGAATTTCTCCTTAGGCAGACAGACTTCGTGAGCTTTACCCAAGTCAAAGAACCAACCAAATTTTAACGGTCACCTATTTATGAAACATAGATAATCATCTCAGTGGTTAGGCAATAGTTCTGACACAATCTGCAGATAAACTCCACTCTGCGTTCATAGTTGATAAAATTAATCGAGTGGGGAACGTTTTAAGTATCTATTCTCCGCCTATATCTTTAGTACAGAAATTTTTATTCATGAGTTTGTTTTCATTCTGCCTGGCATCAATCCAAAAGACTAACTTCGTTTTGTTTTCCTAAAACGTTACAAGATGTTCTAGCTGCGATCCTGAAAAAACATGCCACAGTTATTTCCTTAAAAACTGCATTTAGATAGTTATTTACATAATACAGCGAAACTGTCTTCCGTACAAATGATCTTCTTATAGTAGGGTTGTCGAACATAGATGTTTGTTTAAGTCGTTCAAATTTCTGTTGACTTTTATTCAGGTTTCGTACTTTTATAGTTCTTAGAAGCTTTAACATGGTTATCTACTATTTAGGTTATGGCAAAGTATGCAAGGCAATCTACATAACGGAAGGCATACTTACGTGGAGAACTTTTTAAGAGAAATTGGCTTGTATTCACATTATGCTGAAAAAATCTTGAAAACATGAGCGACTGAGCGGTGCAATCATTCAACACTGTAAGTCGGCGCTTTTTAAACGATTTTACCGCTAAGCCGTTGTTTGCGTTGAGGTGTCAGTAAAGGGTTCACTTGTATTGATAAAGAAGGATTATTCTGAGTAGTATGCTGTTCACATTTAAATAGAGTCGTAAAACAGATTTTAGAAGAACAAAGTCCATGCATTGAGTAGATTTAATGTATAATTATTAAACGAATTATTTAAATTTATTTTCTCAGTTAACTTTTTAATTGTTTATCGCAAATCAATTATGCATTCTGAAATCGTAGAAAAGTAATAGTAGAAAGGTAATACTGCCGGTAATAAGATAAAAATAGTTGCTAATAATAAGATAAACATTTCATGTTCTTAAATGTCTTTATACGTATCAAAATGCATTTCAGGTTTAATCCAAGTTTTTCAACTTAAGCGTGCTGCTGCAAGAAATCTGTGCAGCTGAGATTCAGATAAAAAATCTACTCAATACCAAAAAGTCTTTCTTAAGCTAAATAAAGAAAACTAAACTGGGGCAAAATTTAATAAGAAATAATACCATAAAATATACTTAAGTATTTGATGAGAAAAAGATAAAATGCAAACCTTCTAATAAAAAAGAAATGATTAGGAAGGTATTTCATTGACATTGTTTTTGCCCAAAGGGATTCCCTCATACGTAATAAAAGTGAACAATAACTACCTTAAGTACCAATAATAAAGTAAAAGAAAATGACTAAACAAATTTTTATGGAAACTTATATCGTGTGTAGTTAAATTCTCAAATCTCCCTCTCTTAAAACAAAGCCCAGGTAATTAACAAGAAGAAAGGTGTAACTACAGTTGCCCTGGAGAGGAATTAGTAGTACTAAAAATCTTTTTTTATGCTTTTTTACATCCATTTTTCCGGCCTCTGGTTTGCTCCCTGTGTAATATGATTCCGAGCCAGATTCTCTCAATGTCTTTTACGAAGGCATTGCGCCTATTAGACAGAAAGCCATCGTAGCTTAACATGTTAAAATATCCTATCCTAACCTAACATCAGTCTTTCTATTGCATAATAAGTAGACGGAAGCGCAGCGCAGAAGTGATTCATAAAATAAATATACAGTTTGAGAATTGTTTCGCAACAGATCGGAATTACGTAATTTGTTTTTCAAAAATTAAGCGCATTTAAGCTTAAAAATGTGGATTGTCATAGACGGTTAATAGCAGACCTCAAAATGTAGTTCTGAAAATGCTGCAGATAAATCATACTTTAAAGAATTTATAAAATTCGCAGTTTGTATTTTTCAGTTCATAATTGAATCTCAACTACCACTGTTCTTCCACTAGCGTATAACACCACAGTATTTTTATTTGAACTTCTGAATATTCATGTTAATTTTGCCCGTTTAAGAGAAAGTTCGATAGCTTTGTGTATGAGAAATCAGTAATAGCAATATAAACTGTTTAATTAAGACGTAATATTGGCATTACACGTTATATTTTTTTGGAACAAAAAAATGTTGTGTTTAATTTTAGTTTTATTAACAAATATAAATTCAGTTTTATAAAAAAAGCATGTAATTATAATTTTGTATGTAATATATTTTATTTTTATAAGAAATGTGTAATTTTATTTTCATAAACCTTATGTATTAATTTTCTAAAAATTAAATATCCCCCTATTCAGTGAAAATATTGCTTTTGTTGACATGCTTGCTTTCTTCATAAATAAAAAAATTAATATAGCTTTGGATTCCAGTTATAAAGAAAGCAATACAAGTTATTCAAAGCTAAATGTATGACAATGATATCACCAAAATATCCATTCTCAAGAAGAATTACATTCTTTTGCGGAGAGGAGGATAAATTATACGAAAATAATCTTTTCGCACAGATAACTCATTTTTTGATAGAAAAATAAATGTATATTTGGTACAGTTGAAATAGCTAGTTGATATATATATAAATGTTGAGCATTTGAAATATGTAAATACTGGTCATTTAAAACAGCATTTAGATTATTGGAGAAGTCAAACAACAAGAATCAGCATAATTTTTGTAAATTTTGCAGTACTAGTTTCGATGGTTTAACTAAAAATTCTACAAAAGAGGTTTACGAACTTATGTTATTAAAATGGTTATGGAAGACCTCTGTTATATATTGTGAGTACATCTCACTAGGACTGATGACAAAATTCTATATAAAGCCCTTTTTTAGACTTAATGGTCTTGGATTTGTTTTAATCGCTTTTATATTTAAATTTGATGTCATTTAATTCCTAGCTAAAAAACTTGCAAAGTATTTTATGTTTTTGAATGTGAATTTGTAGATTGTATTTTTATTCAGGTATGAATGAAATAATTAGAAATAAAACTACAAAGACGTAAATTAGTTAGGTTAAATTTACACTCCGAACAACGATTAATTTAGAAGTCAAACAACAAAAATTAGCGTTATATTTGCAGATTTTCAGCTTTAGCACTGATCAAGATGGAGATGGTTCGGTAGTAAAACCATTGAAACTAGTCCTGGAAAATTTGCAAATATAAGACTGATTTTTGTTGTTTGACTTCTAAGTTAAATAAATGACTATTAAAAGCAAGAATAAAAGTAAAAAAATAATGAAGCTCATAGTGTTGAAAAGTATTTTTATGCAAAAAAATTAAAATGTATGTATAAAAATAAATTTCAGAAATAATCAAAACGCTATTAGAAAGGTTACTTTGTTGATAAAATTAGGTTTTCGAAGCGAAAAATACAATAAAATAACGATGTCTCTTTGCTGAGAATCGCAACAAGGCTTTTCTACTCGATCGCTGAACGTATTAACTACACCAGCAAGTGTAGCAAAAGAAGAATATCTTTAGTCTTTGTTTGGGTGGTTTTTTTGAATACGGCAAAGCACACGATGACTATCTGCTTAAGGGGAAGGATGTCTTCATAGAGAACTTTCTAAGCGAAATTGGCTCCTATTCGGGCTGCTCATGGGTCCCTTTAGTGGATGAGCGGGTGAGACAGCTGAGCGTTAGTAGTTTGGGCTTTGGTCAGTTCTCAGTGAATGAATTGACTACATAGATTTTCCGTGAGTTTTTCCACATGTGATATGGATGCAAGTAAGTTTCATTCAGAAATTTTTCCTCAAGACATTTTTCTTATTCATATACATTACTTTTCCTAAATAAATTTGTCAACCTTCCATATATTAGCGGAAACACATTCAGCTAACAAGGAAATTCTTCTACCCTCTAAATGTTTCCATAAGCTTTGCATATTTAGTTAAACAAATGCTTAAGCTCTAATATTTAAGCTAAACAAATACTTAAGCTTGTGTTTTTAGATGTTCGCATATAATTTCTGCAAAAATACATATGAATATCTAAACATACACAATGACAAAATATTTACATCTCTAAACGAAAAGTTGAAACTGCAAAAATTAGCGATATTTGGTGACATACAGTTAGGTCGACTTCGAATATTTTAAATTTCAATTTTTTTAACTCCATTTCTCAGTTGATCAATCATCAGAAAAAAATGTAAAAATAAGAATAGGATTACGGCAAAGCATCGGAAGGTTGTCTGTCTTAAAGGGCGGAGTATCTTCGTGGAGGACATTTTAAAGAAAACTGCCTTGTGGAGATTACTTTGTAGAGACATTAGGTTATTTCGAAGCAGGAAACATGAAAAATGAGCAAAGCCTTCGCCTGTAGGACCACGGACCTCTCGGTTACGCGTCGAGTGTGCTGACCATTACCCCGCGAAGGCATGCGAAGAAGGTGGGAGAAATACCTTATATACTTTCCCCTTTAAAGGGCGACTGGGGATAAGGGGCCCCAATCGCAAGTCGAGCGCTTTTAATTCGAGCGCCACTTGTAGAGTCATTAGATTTTTTGGAAGCAGGAGTATGGAAAAATGAGGAACGCCTTCACAGGGAACCGAACCACGAACCTCTCGGTTACGCGTCGAGCTTGCTGACCACTACACCCCGAAGGCATGCGAAGAAGGTGGGAGAAATACCTTATAACATGGACCTTCTAAGAGATAAATTAACCCAGTGGGCGGAGCGCGTGTCTCCCACACATCCGCAAGAAGGAGTAGGGACGATCTGGTTTACTTTAACATTGAAACCTATGGCGTTTGTATCACATAACTGTTTTTAATTATTAAATGCGTTATGTTGTATAAGTGATGATATTATGAAAGTCACACCTTTTACAAATAAGATTTAATATATCTCATTAAAGCACTTTTTACTGCATTTTGAGTATTTTTTCATGCGTAATTCTTGTATAAACAGCTTTACTTTGGTAAAACGGTAAAAACTCTAAACAGAAAATTGAGGAATTTATTTTTGCGCACAAGACTGATAGCACATGATGCTTTGAAACAAATATGGCAAAATTAAACAAGATCTGATATTCTTTTTTAATTTTACGATCATTTTCAGGCAGTGGTTTTTAAAATTATTATAGCATTAAAATATGATCATTTATTTGATTATGTGATCATTAATTGTTCACATTACAATACGATCATAAGAGGATTTCTTATTTTAATAATTCACAAAATTCTGAGCATAAACTTTTCTCAGTGTAATGGAAAAAAAATAAAAATAAAAAGATATGGAAGCACTCAGATTTTATATTTCGCCCAAAGAAACGTTTTTTAACGTTTTGTCTGTTACTTTTATTTGTTGAATATCATGTTCTTTGCACGTAAAACACATGAAATTCAATTCAACAGCAATATCACAAAATATTTGAAACCAGCATATCTGTAGAATTTCCGCGAAGAAGATAGAAATGCTATTTTCCGTACAGTGTTGCCGTTGCTCGCTTTAAGCTCTTTGAGTTTGTTAATCAAAAATTCGTGAAAGTTTTACAAAATATGAAATGGATTGAAACAAATTCAGAATTCTGCGATCCAAGTGCCTATGTTCGGATGGAGGATTGTATTATTCAGAATTTCATGGCTCTAGATACCGTGGTTTTTTCACATTGCGAGAAACATACACGTATTCATGCAGATTCTTCATTATTTAATTTCTTTAAATATAATACAGGGCGATAATATTTGGTGGCCACAATTTGCAAAGTGAAACGGACATTTATAGAGAAACAGATCAAAATGCCGTTTCGAAACTAATAGTTTTTCTAGGCTACCGGCTCTTTTGGGCTAATAACTTAAATTCACAGTAAGTAAAAAAATCTTATGCCGAACTAAAAATAAATTGAACAAAAATAATCACTATAAAATACTAGCACAATTAATCATTACAGTTAAATACAATTTTAACAGTAGAATAAATGTATAAAACTTATTAAGGTGTTAAAAATGTTTATCCCTATGATGTATTATGAAATTTAATTGAAGTAAAACTCCTTCATGGAAATTATGCTATAATATACACCTATAATTTTAAAAAAGCAGCACAATTTAGAATTACAAACAAAAACTTTCAAAAATTCATTTTTAGGTATTTTAGTATTTTTTACTTATTTACACCAAAAAAAAGCGTAAAAATTCTAAGAGAAAATTCTTTGAAATTTTCTGTTGGTTTAGATTTAAAGTATTATTTTCTAAAAGAAGTATTTACAAATTTCCTTAAGCGTAGGAAAAGCTAAAAAAATATTCACTCTTGAAAGTATGGAACAGCTCTATAATTATCTGGAACGTTAATTATGCTTGATAAATATGCTAAATTTTTAAAAATCAATCTGAGTTTCAAAAATGAAAATATGTAAACATTCTAATTTGTGAAATGAGGCGCTACAGCCAGCTTTTTCTTGACAATTATAGGCTCTGCAATAGCCAACCTTTGTTAAGTTTCTTCTAGTCGTCCCTACTCCTCCAGATGTGGTCAAAGGAACAGCCGGGAAGGCATCATACGAGGGAGAAAACCGATTTGAGTTGGTCTATTTCTTATGTCTATGCCTTATAACGTTGCACATGGTGAAAATCACAAAAATCCAATGAAGTTGATTTGATGGGATTTAAACTCAGGTCAAACGACCAGTGTTCAGCAACTTTAGCGCTCGGCCACCGGTAGGTTAAACATTATCTTTGAAGGGTTATGTTAGGTTATTCAATTATGGCAAAGCACAAGACTGCCTAAAGGGAGGGATGCCTTCGTGGATGACTTTCTAAGGCAAACTGGCTCGTATACACGTTACACACGGGGAAAACAACGAAAACGCCCATGCAACCAGCCCGTTCACGGGATTCGAACCTCGGACCGAACTACCAGTGTTCAGCGTCTTTACCACTCGGCCTCTGGTGAGCCCATTTTCTTTGAAAATGAGACCAAAGCACAATGGATTCTGAATTTCGTATAATTTCAGAAAAATGCCTTACTGTCAGAATGGCTGACTAACGGCAATGGTGCTTTAACAGGTACCAAAAAGTAATAAAAATAGTTAGTATATTATCTATTAGTTGCATTTACTAAGTTCATGTAACTGAAATTTGATAATTGCAAATAAATGCATTGATGTAGCAAACAACAAATAAACCCTGGTAATAAGCTGTTGCCCGAAATGAATTCACAAGAATTAATAAAATGTGATGAATAAACAGCGACTAGCATAAGCAAATCTGAAAATATTTAATAACCTAAATATAAATTGCAATCTATTGCACTTTTTACACAGTTCCAATCAAATACGCTAGGTTATTTTAAACAAGTCTTCGTGTAAAATCCCCGGAGACTTAATTAAAGAAAAACTTTCAGCTACGAATGCTTGTGGAACCCAAAGACACCAGCCTTTTCCCTCTCATGTCCCAATACTGCTTTCAACTTGGCCTTTCCAAATGTCTTTTTAAAATCTTTCAATTTTATTTTTTTCTGCCTTTTTTTATGTCTAATTTTTTTTAATTTGAAGAACAAAACTTTTTATATTATGTTTAATTAATTAAGAGTTAATTTTTTCTAGGCTTCTGTTATTAAAACTGGGTAGGCAAAATTTTTTAAAAAATATACTTAATAAATAGCTGATTCTCATTTCATGTGTGTTCGTAACTTATAAGAAAAATTCTGGTTTTCAGGCTGTATGAAATGCGGCATAATTTTAATGCGGAGGTTTTTTCAGATATAATTCCTTTAATTTTTTATATTTGAGAGTAATCAATATATTGTGACCATTTTAGTCCCGCATTTTTTTAGTATTGTAGATGCTGCAGATGTTTTGCATCTTGTTCAAGCCCACATATTTAAGATAAGCTTTGCCCATCTTGCTAAGAATTAATATTACTTCAAAAGAATGAATATATTTTGTTGTCTGTTTGTTATTCATAGCTGAGAATTAAAATAAGCACTTGGATTTTAATACAGCGGATCGTTTTCAGTACAGGACAAAATGTGTCAAAGAATTTCTCGAGAAATATATGTGTGATGGTTTGATACTTCCAACGAGAAAATATACCTTTGTCATCAACATACCGATCGAGGTAAATCCTTCTAAATATAATAAGTAAATCTCTTAAGTTAATTATTTAAATGAAGAAAGAAGAACATAATATGGCCCAAAAACATTTTATTAACAATATTTATTTTGGAAACAAGTTCGCTATTATAAGAAATAAGAACAACATACTTTATATAAGGCTGGCTGGTAGGCAAAGTTAGGGAACATATCACTGTATAGAAAATTGTTTGGCGCGTGTTGTTCTACTAATAAAGTTAACTAAGCAATTTCAATATAGCAAAACAGACAAAGATTAACTGCCTAGGGGAAGGGATGCCTTCATGGGCAAATTTCTAAGGAAAACTAGCTCCTGTCTAAACCTCTCATGCAACTTGTCCGTTTGAAACCACGGGATTTGAACCCGGGTCGAATTATCATTGTTCAGCTAGCGGTCTCCTCTCTCAGCCATTGGTGTATCTCGACCAAGATTCAGACTTCGCAAACAGGCGTCTTCATAATTTTCCTCTTGTTGTAACATGAGTACTAAGGAGTTTCCCTTAGACAATCCCAATGGAGATATCCTTTCTGTTAGGCAGTTAGCCGGCCTGAGTTTTCCCATCATCGATTAAGCAATATTTTCTCATTTTCTGACAATTAGTGTTACAGTAGTGCTACTGTAGTAGTTTCTGCTACAGTAGTGCGATTCACTGCTTAATTTAGGACTTTGTTAATGTGCTTGATTAAGATATAAGAGTTCTTCCACCGCTGAATAGTAGTAGTTTGACTTGGATTTAAGCCCAAGTGAATGAGTTGGCTACAAGTTTGATCTGGCCCACCAGCGGCCGAGCGGCATATGTAACGTGCATATGAGCTAGTTCCCTTAGAAAGTCCTCCATGAATGCATCCTTCCCTTAGGCAGCTATCCCTCGAGGCTTTGCCATAATTACATGAAGCATACCAAACCAAACAAGTCTAGTCTTTGAGGTTTCGCCCACGTGTAATATGGATACAAAGTATTTATTATGGCCCACCAACGGCGAGTGATAAAAGCCTCTGAACACCGGTAGTTCGGTCCGAGGTTGGAGTCCTGGCGAACGGGCTGGATGAATTTGCGTTTTCGTGTTTTTCCCCATGTGTAACATGGACACTTTGATACTATTGTTATTATTCTGGCACGCAGCGCTGAGTTCCTATCCCTGCTCTTTCCAGATTTCTGAAAGTGTCTCCACAGAGGCTGACATATGAAAACGCCATAAATGTGATTTCTTCAATAAGGTACAGTTCAAAGAAAAAGTGAAGCTCTTTGCTTCGGAAAAAGCTAAGTAAAACTCACAGGTAGAAACAGACAGTAAACGTGCTGCCATCTGTTGGTTAAAAATGTGGTTAGAAAAACGCAAGGCAGGTTATTAAAGCAGAGCCGAAGATCTGGAACTGGCGAATCAAGAAGAAGCGAAGCAGCCAATTAGGTAGGTATAGAACATGTGTCTGTCGCGGTAGAGTCATATTTCACAAGTGTAGAGTCAAGTTTCAAGTCAAAGTCAAGTTTCTAAAGTCATATTATACAAAATAGAAGTAAAATTAAATACCTTCGAATATTTCCAGTACTGTAAAGGAGAATTTTAGTTTCTGCATTGACTGCACTTGCGTGCAGTGTCCAAATATTGGAAAGCAGTATACTGAAGTCATTTTTGTGTGTCAGAAACAAAAGGAGGTGGCGGCGACAACTTGGGTCTTGAGAACCGAGCAGATTTAGAAAGCTTCTGAGAAGAATAATTTCTGCGAACTTTCGAGAAAAGCTCATAACCTTTGTATGAGGAGATGTGATATTTTTTGTAGCGAACGTAGGTTGACTTAGAGTCTTTGGGGAGAGTGCAAGCGTAAGTCAGGTGGTTACCTGAGCACTTGAGACAGCGGAGGCTGTTGTTGCAAAAGATTTGGCCGTGTCAAAACTTTGACATCTAAAGCACTGTATCAGGTTTTTACGCAATCTATAGCGTCTAATTCTCACACTAAGACATTGCAGTGTCCTGATGGTGTAGATTTTCCTTCCTACATCAGTACGACTCAGCGAGGCGTAAAATACAGCAAGCATCTTTTCTTGATCAACAGCTTTCTTTCAAAATTGTTTGACTTTCAATACGGGAAACCTTTCAAGCAGAGTTCATTTTCTATATCATCTGGAGACGTGGCAAATAGAAGACCACGAATCACAACTTTCAGTGGTGTTTCAGCTTTCTCAAGGAAAGTGCTAAACTGTACTTCGTATTTCATAAGGATTGCAAGCATACGGGTCCGCTGATCCCTGGAATTGAAGGAAATCGTAATAGATTCACGAGAAAGGGTTCCAACAAAATAATCTACTCCATTTTGGGTAAAAAGTCCTTTCAGTTCGCTCCAGGTTACTTCCGGACGAGGACAGATAATCGGCGGAAGTTTCTTTTTCTTAACAGACTGCGTGGTAGGAGAATCAACTTCAATTTGAGTTTCCTCGCCAAGCGAAGTATCAACAGTCGTGGACTTATCCTGGACTTGTTGAGTATCCAGTTTGGCGAAAGGATTCGGAGCAGCGGCAGCGAGGTGTTGTCTTGGGTCTTGAGAAGTTTGGTGGTTCTTTTCGGAGCAGTCCATCTATTATCTGGCGCGGCATTTCTCTGGTCGAGAAATTTTAACATCTTGACTGGGAAATTTTCATTCACAGTTTTTTAATAAAGTTCGATTCCTTGCGTATCAAGAACGCAGACACTTTAACATCTGTTTTGCAACGTTTGAGACGTTTTTGCAAGTCCTTAATGTCAAACAGATCATCGAATAGATAGGTAATCGTTTCCATTAACTCCCCATCTTTTAAGATGGCGTTTAGCTTCGCTCAAATTAATTGGGAAGTGATCCGTGACAGGCATGATGAGAAACGCAGAATCCTAAACTCGAAAAATCTAGGTAATGCAAGAGAGTCAGAAAAGCAAGTCCGTCGCGCAGTGACGTCAACCTCGTAAAATCATCCAACTCAATCTCCTGTAACATGGATAATAGCCAGTTTCCCTTAAAAAAACCTTTAAGGGGCATCCCTGCCTTTCCGTGTAGTGCCTGAGGGCGGAGCACGTAAAAAATAAAAAAACTTATTATTTGAATCTTTAATTATTTGGTACTTTTTAATGCAAATACTTCACGTAGAAACTTAAAAGCTACAATAATTACCCGTTGAACAACAGCTAAAAAAAAAGAACGGGTATGAAATGCATGTCTAGACTCCTTACAAAGACAATCTCGGTCACCAGTAATTTCCAAACGATAATTACTTGTCACGCAACATAGAAATCCTATAATGCAGTAATAATAATGACTGGCATCAATTAGTTGCGAATATTATTTCCAAAGAAAGTAAATCGAAAGAAGCTTTCTGTGTGATTACAACAATTGTATTTCAAATAATTAGGAAGACTGCTAGCATGTAGCAAACAACTTATAAGAGCTGAATAGTTTTATGAGTTGGAAAAAAATTAAACTGCATTGAACTAATTATGCTTATCGTGTGTTTTATAATATGAATCTAAAAACGCATTAATAGTTTAAGTTTAAAGTGAGTTCAAGTGACTTTAATTAAATGAAAAACAAAAAAAAATGCAGTTTCATTTTAGCGAAGCTCGAAAATATCTGTTTATGATAAATACGGTAAAACACATATTAAAAATGAAGAACGTTACATAAATATTAAGATGTATTCTTATAGGTTTTAATTCAAATTAAAATTTTTTTTAATTTACTAAAATTTTCTAAACAAACTTAATAAGAAACTAAAAAATATTTAACGCATGAAGTAGCGATCGATAATCGAAATGTTCTGTCTTTTCGTTATATCCCTAATACCTAAATAAAGAACTCGAAGTAGTCAATAGCATAGAATTTCGTGAATCGTTTCAAGATGGGAATGAACGCATTTAATGTCGCGGTTCTCTCTTCGAATGCTTTCCTTTGCGTACTTATCATTAAATGAGCTTCTTAGTATGCAATTTTAGTACAAATAGGATAAGTAAGGAGACTCGTTCCTAGAGACTCACAAGCCTCATCTCTCATTCTCTACAGCCATGTATTTTCCCCGTATAGTAATAAAAATAAAACTGCTACTTAAGTCACAACATTTAATTGTCATGTATAAAATACAATTTTTTCCTTCAAAATTTGCAATTGAGCAGAAATCTAAATGAAAAAAAAATAGTTACTTCAAAACTTACGGACTCATGGAACAGTAAAGAATAGGGATAATTTTTTCAATTTTATTTCATGCCTACCAGCAACGAAGGCCTCGCTTCCCGTAGGCAGATAACCTTCCAGTAGCTTTCCCTTAATTAATTAACCTGACATACAAATGGGGCGAATGCAAAACAATGTTTGAATGCCTTCATGAGAACATCCTTACCTTGCAGGTTGCTCTTGCGTACTTGGCCTTAATTGAAATCAAACAATTTTTGAAATTTTCAGATGCGTTTTTACGATACATGCTTTCAATTCTTATGAAAAACAAAAAGGAGTTCATCGCCGTCTTCTTTTGCATTTTAAGCGTTTTCATATTCGGATCATGGCGACGCACATGAGGTTATCTGCAAAGGAGGGGAATGCTTTCATGGAGGACGTTTAAATTAAACTGGCTCGTATTCATATTACACATGAGAAAACCGCAAAAACTCCCATAGAGCTAGCCTGTCCGTTTGGATTTGTATCCGCAACGAAATAGCAGTGTTCAGAGATTTTTACCGCTCAGCCACTTGGGCTTAACACTGGCATTTCCCCTTTGCTCTAAATTTAAACGCAATGGACAATGTTAGAATGAATATCTTTCACTGTTTACCTTTTCGGTAAAGCTTATTTTCAGTTGCAACTTTATTTAAAACTTTTTAAACTTATTCGATTAAACTGATTAAAATACCGAAATTTCTTTTGCTGCTGTGTTACAGTTTACGTTTTCCTCACGGGGTCTAATACTGCTAGTGCAATTAAAATGAAATATTTCAGGTGCTTTGTATACTTCTGCGTATTTTAAAAGTTAGTGGTTGACCTTTCATCCCGATTATACTCGAGGAATTTTCTTACTGCGTCGGCAGAAAACGGGATTTCTACTGCGATCAGTTTCGCAGGAAGGAAAGGTATGGATATTTTTAAAAATCTTTTATAAATTTTGCACTTATAGTCAGAAAGTTAATCCTTCCTTTTAATTTCTCTAAAGGCATTTCAGAAATTTAATTTATTGTCCCAAAGAAAGATTGATTACGTTATTTGAATATGACAGAGCACGAGGGCTATCGGCCTAAGAGGAGGGATGTCTTCGTGAAGAACCTTCTATGGGAATTCGTATTCTAAGGCGACTATGAAGAAAACCACGAACATAAACTCAGTCGCCAGCCTTCTGAACCCAAGCCAGGTCGAACTACCAATATTCAGCGGTCTTAACCACTCGATCACTGGCGGGATATCGTCCCAATGATAAAAGAGGGCTGTTAGTTAGCGCTAGCTTTGAAATGATGTTTGTTAAATATTTTCTGAATTTTAAAATTTAATTGTAAATATCTTATTATCCCAAAGATAAAATGTCAGACGAACAGCCGAGCGGCAGAGTCGTTCAACAGTAGTAGTATAACTAGGGTTGAAAGTTCGACGAACGGGCAAAGTTTTTGCAGATTTTGGATCTTTTCAATTATAAGAAAACAAGCAACAGACAATTTTTTATCGAAAGGCATACACGCTAAAAAAGTGCTTTCACCATCAGCTCATTTCGACTGTAGTAAAAGTTCTCTGGAGATTAGATTTATATAAGGTGTCTCAGTACTAAGGTTACAAGTTTGAAGAATGGGCAGGGTGCACTCACACGACTCACAATTGCATAGCAATACAGTGTCGGTTTGGTTTGTTTCATGTCAGTACGGCCAAGCTTCAAGGGCTATCTGACTAAGGGTATGCCTTCGTAGAGGACTTTCTAAGGAGAGCTGGCTCGTATACATGGTACACGTGGGTAAAACCACGAAACGCCTATGTAGCCAGCCCCCGTTCGCGAAATTCGAACCTCGGACCTAACTACCACTGTTCAACGACTTTACCGCTCGACCGCTGGTGAGTCCAATGTAATGACTCGCAGCTTGATGTCATACTGGGAATAAGGCAGTGCCTGTGGCAATTGGTCCTACTCATTCAGCAACGCTGTTTTCAGTTACTGGATGACTCTGATGGGGCTTACGAGTTGCAGTTGCCCTCCCCAGAGCGTCCCAGACATGCTGTATAGGTCTGAGGTTTGGAGACCTGGCTGGCCAATCCATCCGGCGAATATTCCAGAAGAGCTTACGTTATCGCCCTGAAAGATGAACTCGGGGCCCACTGCACTCCGAAAAAGGCGAACATAAGGCTCCAAGATCTCATCCCTATACCTCACACCAGTCATAGAGCCTCTGCCAAAGACGTAGAAAGGTGTGCGGCCATCCAACATGATGCCTGTCCAGATCATTACATCGCCACAGCCATAATTGTTCATTTCGCGGACATTGGAGGGTAGGTAGCGGGTCCCTGGCTCTCTCCATATGAAAGTACGGCGAGAATCGGTGTTTAGGCTAAAACGGGACTATTCGGCGAATAGAACGGTCGCCCACTGCTTCGTACTCCAATTACTATGCTGCTTGCACCATGCTAATCGGACTCTCCTGTCTGTAGACGTGAGCGGAACACAAACAGCCGGTCTTCTGGCAAACAACGCTCTCTCATTCAGTCTTTTGGAAACAGTCACCCTTGTTACACCGGTTACTGTGGCTGCATGCAGGTCCCGAGAGAGCTGAGAAGCTGTAGCCTCTGTTACGGCTCGCTAAAATGGATAAATAGCGATCTTCTCTGGCCGTCGTGGCTCTTGGACGACCTTGCCCAGGCTTTCTCTCGATGGATCTAGTATCCTGGAACTGTTTCAAAAGGTTATACACGAAGCTGGGGATTAAATTAAACTATCTGCATATCTGGACTTGCGATTGGCCTGCCTCTAGCCTCCCCAGAATTGGCCACCTCATTCCATCATCTAAACGTTGGTGGTTACTCATTTTTACTGTTCCGATGTGAATTTAACCGATTGCTGCAAGATAAGACCAAGATATGATATTTGCCGAGGTGTGCTAGCGAACGCAATTCGTTTTACCTTCCACACGCCTATAAAGTCTGTTTTTCTACCGGCTCCGCCTACACACGTGTACGCTTACGGATTTGTCGTACAAGATTCGCATTTTTATCTAGAAGAGTGGTTTTTCCTTCAGTTCAGTTCTTTTTATTCAATTCGACAAAATATGCAAATTCTCTTAATTTATTTCACCAGTCTATATTGCTGGTACAGTAGAAAGCGTTAGCCTAAGCGTTCTCGCTATTTTATTTCCTACGCGGACACTGAGGAGGAAGGATGGATGATACGAAAGCAGAGTTTACCAATATGCAAACGGGACAGTTTAGATAATACAGTGGATCAACAGTAGATTGGGCCCGATGGTCCGGTACATTGACCTGCTTGATTCCCAGATCCATCGAGTCTTAATTACTTTTTTGGAAGCATATGAAAACATTGGTGTATAACAGCATCGAGGAATGAGTCGCATGCATCGTAAACATGTCGAGAATCTTCTAGAATACTCGGAATTCTACTCGCTGGAGACGTGAGGCATGTATTACAGCTCGGTGAAGACATTTCGACCATTTTCTTTGACCTTTGTTACTTTTTTTGAGTGACAGTTATTGTTAAAACTCAATGGTGCCATTTCATTTCTGGGGATTTCCGAAACAATATGACATTTCCGACCCTCCATTGCTATATGATTCCGAGCGGTTAAAATCCAAATTCACTCAAATGGTGCTCTTTCATTTCTGGTGGTTTTCGAAACAATATGACATTTCCGACCCTCCATTGCCATATGATTGCGAATGGTCTCAGTCAGTTTTACCATTCTACAAGTTTTCAAACCTGGTACTGACACACCCTGTGTGTATGCTCATCATAGGTTAATATATGTCAATAAACAAAGAACAAAGTAGAATAACGCACCTTAAAATTTTGTAATAACAATACGTACTATGAAAACAAGAACACGAAATTTTAAGCCATAAGAACAACGCATTAGTTAATAGTGTTTAATAGTCAACAGTGGCCTACATATCTATCTCTAGAAAACTGCGCGGTGTTGTAATTAACTAAAGCGAATTAATAAGAGTAATTAAACTGTTATACTTATTTAACATAATTTTCAATAACTTTGTTTTAGGCAGTGCCGACGGATACATTGCCGCAATCTGTAGGTGCTTTTGGCCAAATATATCTTCGACGTCAGCAATTCAATCAAACAGGTTTTTTTGACTTTCGACAGGTACACTCACATTCAAAATCGTATCGGGTTGTTATTGTCTTGAATTATCCTTGTCCCCGCATGATTTTTGTTAATTTCCATTATTTAGATTATGGCAGCTATCTGCAAAGGGTATGAAAATGTTTTAGCATGTAAACATGTTGAAGAATTTTCCTAAGAAAAATTATCTAACAAGAAATCATAGAACGAAACATTGTATTTGGAAACATATTAAGTAAATAATTAATATATTTACTTAATCTGAAACAATGAACAGTTACCCCGAGTATAAAATTGAAATGGAGAGAAATTTCTGCTATAATTAAAAAAAATCATGATTCTTTTAAATCTGTAACATTTAACAAGCGAACTCTGCTTATTGTTTTGTTTTCGTTTGGTTTATTTGATGGCAAAACACTCGAGGGCTATCTGAGTAAAGCGAGGGATGCCTTCGTGGAGAACTTTCTAAGGAAAACTGGCTCTTACACATTTCCGTTTATTTAATGCCCCCCACCAGTGGCCGAGTAATTAATACCGTTGAATACTAGGAGTTCGGTACCAAGCCTGTTGGCTTTCGCGTTTTCCCCGTGTGTGACATGGATACGAATAATATTAGAAACTTCTCCACAAAGGCATTCTTACCTTTAAGTAGATAGACCTCTTGTACTTTGACATGATCAAATAACCCGGCTTAAAGTTTACAGAGAGCAACTGCACCAGCAGAGAGTGTATTTTGATGAGAAACACAATAAGGATTTTCTTTGCGATCATTTCTAAATTATTTCTGAAAACATACGTAAACATTAGTACTGCACATCACCCGCTATCACATACTTTAAAATAAGCCTTTTATTCACAAGGGACAGAAATTGTTCGGATGGTTTGGTTTTTTTTTTACTATGGCAAAGAACGCAAGGCCTTTCTGTTTAAGGGGAGATATGCCATTACGGAGGACTTTCCAGGGGAAATTGTTTTGTGTCTGGTTTTTGGAAATAATCACAAACTTCTCCACGCAGCCAGGCCTTTCGCCTAGAACCCACTTCGAATTACGAGAATTCAGTGACTTTAACGCTCGACCGCTGGCGGGCCGAAATTGCTTGAAAACATGGAGTCTGTTTTAGTGGCTTCATTAATGCACGTGAAAAAACAACAACTAATAGTGTCATTTGTCCGAAATACATATATTACAATATATATATTACAATGTATCATGCATTACATATATTGTTATTCCTCATGTACTAGATTGAGCTGGATAATTTAGATTACGGCAAAGTACTCGTAAACTCTCTGCCTTCAAGAAGACTTTTTAAGGAAAATTAGCTCATAATCCCTTTAGATATAAGAGAAACTTATTTAAAATCCATAACTCACGTAAACTTTTCACTGGGATTTAAGCACAGATTGAACTGCCAGTATTCAGCGATATTACTGCTTAGCCGTTAGTAGAGGAGTAACTTGGTGATGAATTGTTTAACGCATTATAAAAAGGAAACTACCTTTTACACTCAATATATATATTATAAATACCCATATATAGTCCTCTTTAAGTGTGTATATATCTTAACTAAAGACGTATATGCACCATATGCTCTCTGATACTTCTCTACCATATGGCAATCATTTTATGACACACATAAAATGAGTCAATTATAAATCGCTGTAAATTCTAAAATTTCTCAAAATTTACTTTTTCAGATACTTGTTTGAAGTCTGTGCCATATCAAAAGAAGCAACTCCGTAGATTGTTCCAGTTTTTGTCTTGTCTAGGAAAATTATCAGTCATTGAGAAAAGACCTAGCAAGTATCTAGCAAGTTTTTCGAGCATAAGACCAAGAACTACTTTTCAGAACTAAATATAAAAGAATGCGACGAACTGAGCCATTTGTGAATGGCATGCAAAGTATATATGAATTAAGACATTAACTACAAAATTATCAAACAACTGAAGAAACTGTTGTTGCAACTACATATATCTTAGGACGAGCACTAAGTATTGATTTGATGTTCTGTATGCTACAGATTCAATTTAAACAGATGCGTATTAACCGCATGTTAAAATCTTCCAAGTGATTTTCTTTAATATGACAAACTTCATCAAAATATTTAAGCAAATTATAGCTGGGCAAATATCTGAAGATGAAAGATAATTTATGGATACCCTCTATAAATGTAGTGAATTTCGTATGCGAGCGTCATAGATCCGTTATCTGGCGCCACTGTGGCAATTCGAGAGATTTCTGCTGCTGATTGTTACGTAAAATTGGTTCAGTTCTAATATGAACGAGGGACATTTTAACTTTACTCCGGATTTTGTATATATATATATATATATTATGTAAGTGCTAAATGTGAATTAGTGTGTATGGGTTTTAATCAGAAATCTACACTTTTAATGTAAAACGCTAGACAATCTTACATAAATATTTACTATATCTCAAAATTATGTACTTGTACATACCTTATTAATAAAC
Source organism: Stegodyphus mimosarum (assembly GCA_000611955.2). NCBI lineage: Eukaryota > Metazoa > Arthropoda > Arachnida > Araneae > Eresidae > Stegodyphus > Stegodyphus mimosarum. The sequence continues at coordinate 382,604 of KK119579.1, forward strand.
TAAAATGGTACTTCTTTGTTATAGCGGCTCTGAGACTGAATCCGCAATCAACCGAGATATCTCGCCAAAATCTGGCTGCGTACTCTTCTACCTCACCACGTAATCGCATATTAGTACCGTGTTGCATTTTTACTCTCTCCACTTGTTCTTCTTTGATTCATACTTGATATGTTTTTCGAATTCGCATTGTTTCTTTAAAATTCTATTCATTGCTTTTTTGTGAATATAGCTAACAATCTTAACTTACCAAATAATGAGGTGTCGATGCCATGTCATTTTTTCAACAAATAGGTCTTTAACCTAAGAAACAATATGCGAACGTGACCACAACATAAAATTTTGTGTTAACGAGGAAAACATTTGTAAGTACAATCTTAAAAACTACAAAACGAAGAAGGGCCTCCATGTTGAAAATTGGTTCAGCGGCTCCATAATATCGTTCAGCACTGCTATTAGATTTATGTATTCATGGGCAGAGGAGTTGACGTACATGAAATGGTGTAATAAACAGTTTAATATGTGTAAAAATGCTGCACTTGACTAGAACAATTACTCGCGATAAAATAATAACAATAAGGTTAAAGATTCTTAAAAATATTCTTAGGAAACGGCATGCGAGTATTATTGTTATTATTATTATAAATTACTTTGTTTATTTTTACATTCGCGCTTCACGAACTTGGCGAAATTATAGCTGATATCTTGGCGCAAATCTAAAATTGTCAAATATGGTTGGTGGCCACTTTAACGAAGAAGTACCACTAAAATTTTAGCATTAAGGACCAATAAAAATCCTTCAAGCAGTGATCTTGCTGCACTATAATATCATCTGCTTAAACTTTTCAGGAAAGAATTGAAAATGGACAGAAAGCGAATATTATCAACAATGTTTATGTATAGAAAGAAGAAAAGTAAAAGTTTTAAGTTTTCGAAGATCTCTATTACATCGAAAATGCTATTATTATATATACAACAGAATGGTAAATATGATAGTAAGTAAAAAATTTTCCCCCAGCCTTCACCTTTATTAACGATCTGCGGAATTTAAAAAAAAATTTATTTGCGCAAGGTTACCCTTCTCCATGCGTAACGTAGGTCAATTTTCCTTAAAATCTCTTCATGACGGCATCTCTTCCTTTGATAGATAACTTCATATGCATCGCTACAATTCAAATAATAAAAATTTCTTTCATACTTTAGACTATAAGTTTAGAAGTTTGATTGATTTTGGCATTCGATTATTATTTCTTTCAATTTTGTTAAGACAGTGAATTTCGAGCCTTTGAAACCTGCATCTGAGAAGACATTTTACAAGTAATATGCATGAAACTACTTTAAGATCTTCTTTTAATTGTAACTTAGTAATCGTGTATATCTAATTACTTCACAAAAAGGTATCATTCATTTAAAAAACATTTATCTTAAAATTCTGAACTCTGTAAACCTCCTTATGGATAAATCATCATGTTGCCACCATAAAATTAAATTCTTGTGAAATAATTCTTTTATATTTCTTATGTGAATAGTTGTAACTTTTATTAAACATTCTTTCAGAAATATTCTCTTCTTGCATTTAATTGAAAAATAGCAATACATTTTAGAATTATCTTTGTGTACTCAAACTCATCAAAATGTGTACTCAAAACCCTGACTGGAAGCCGTGTTTAAGGAATTATTTTTACTTAAATTAACTGTCCAAACTAAGCATTCGATTTCTAAAGAAAAACATTTCATGATATTATCTTTAACTTTTAGATCTGATTGTGCGACGTTATTCAGATATATTCAGCAGCAATTATGTGTTTCAGTGTTTAGTTTTCATACTCGAGGTGTTTAAAATTAAAGCCTGATAGGAAAAAGAGTAAAATATTACTAAATATATCTTTTCACACTTTCCTTCGGCTGACTCGCCAGATCAGCCATAGGATGGAAATTTCGGCGCATACTAATTAAATATTCCTTCTGCTGAAATAATTGTTTTGATTATGATGCATATTGTAAACACTTGTGACTCTTATGACATGAGGTGCTGCCGTCATTATGTAAAACAATACTTACGATATGAAATTTTCTTTGCGCAGAATAAGATATATATAATTTTTTCGTCATTACAAATGGAGGTCATAGCTTAAGAGATGCACTTATAATTTAGGTATTTTTATTTTTGTTTCTCTTTTTGAATCTTAACATCATTAGAATATTTTGTACTATTCTGAAATTTTTATTCATTTTCTTAAAAAGTTAGTTAAATTTGCCTTTACTGTCATTCCTGTAAACCAGCGGTTATCAACCTGTGGTACGTAAGAGAAAAATAGTTGGTACGCAAAGAAACAAAGTACTTTTTAACGATTACATTCAAAAGTCTCCTGAAGAAAGAAGACAATTGATAGAAATTTTCTGTGATCGAACTTTAATTGAAAATTTAAAAAATAACACGCTTGTTAATTTTGGCTGAATCGAGAAAAAGATATTAAAGGCATTTCAAATAAAGTTATCAAATTTTTATTGCCTCTTTACACAACCTATTTGTGTGAACAAAGAATTTCTTCCATGTTATATTTGAAAAACAAATACAGAACAAAAAAAAAGGGGATCCTAATTTGTGGTTAAAGCTAAGTGAAATAAGACCAGGAATAAAGAAATTGATCGCTCTTAAACAGGCCTAAATGTCACACTAAATTTTAGAATTAAAGTATTATAACTTAAATTTTGATAATTAAAATGGTAACCAATTTTTAATCTAATATTTTTTATGTGTGCGTATTGAATACAAATAACGAATAGGTTGTGCAATTGGAAAAATACATCGTTTTAAATATTTCTATTGAGAAACCGAAAAATAATCATTGTAAAATGTAGTGGTGGTACTAAAGTATTTCAATTTTTGTTTAAATGTTAGTCAAAAGGTTGAGAACCGCTGCTGTAAACGACACTGTCATCAGAATAAAAGTATATATAAATAAACTATTCTATGCATATAAACGACCTATTCAATAAACACAATTTAGAAGATGTCGGATGTGATTCTGGATTTAATTCCATTTCTTCAAATTCTTCCTTCTGAGCTAGCTTTAAATTTTAAATTTGCATTTGTGAAAGGCCAATTACGCGTTGTAAAAGTCAGCTGTTTGTCTTGACTTAATGCGTGTTTGATTTAAGCTTAATTGCCGTGGAATTTAATTATGCGAAATGCAGTAGTTGTTCATCAGTATAAGCTTCAGATTTTATTTTACATATGTATGCTTAACGAATAGCTAAGTTTGGTTTCTAAAATCTTACAAGCTGTAGGTACATTCTTCCTTCTTTACTTTGCGAATCAAAGAGTTTAAAAATAAATGCGGTTATTCAGTTTATTTAACTTTGGTTTTTTTAGTTTTTTACGAAGCAATAACTGAGTGATAGATACTGTTGAACGGCTGAGACACTTATCAAAGTAAAGAAAAGAGAGGCAGAATTTGTGAAGTCACTAGACAGCGTTTTTCAAAGCGAAGAAATTCCCCTCGTTGTTGCGTAGAATTACAAAAATAATTCAGCGAATAAAAAACTTTAAATTCCAATCTACGCAACTGGAAAGAAGAGGAAAAATATCTCAGAGACAAAAACAGCTCATATTTCCGCTTACGAGATTGAATAAAATCAGTAACTATCTCAAAGGAAGAGAAGTTCAAGTTTGAGGCCGTGAGACTGAAATGTATATCCAATCCTTATTACTTTTCTTAATTAAATTGATTTCTTAGCACTGAAAAATATGATTGAATTTAGTTCTTTGAAGAGAAGGTTTTTTGAAGAACTTATCATCTTTTGGTTAAAAACACCTGACACTGCAATTTTATTATTATTATATATATATAATAGATTGACGTTTGACACTGTTCTTATTATTTCATATTCTTTACTATTATTGTTATAACTCATTGATCTCATAGCTTTCAAGAAAAACTAATTCGAACTAGCTACTTCTTAAACCCTTTCGATACTCTCAATAAACGGGCAGAGATACTGATTTTTATTTCTAGCTCCGGTATTATTGCCAGCCTGAAAGACTAAAGAAGTTATATATTGCGTAATGCGAAAAGAAGTACTGGATTTCCTTAAAAGTACCTGATGTTTTATATCTTATTAAATAAATTAGATGACAGTTCGAGTCTTTGTGGGATTTATAGCAGTAGTATGTCAACAGATTATCTGGTAGCTCGGAAATTTCTTTGCAGCCCACAAACGGTTTTCTGGTCTATAAAAACGTTTGCTTTTTATTAAGGTGTCGTTATCTGACAGCGACTCTAAAATAACAGAAATTTCTTATTGTGCAGGTAATGCTTGTTATTCGTAGACAGCTATATTATAGTCTAGACGAATCTGGCATTAATTTATCTGTTGAGATAGGTTTTCATGAGCATTGCTTAATATGCTAATTGTAAGATTTCTAAGCCCGTTAAAACATTGCAAATCGGCTTCCACTCTATCTCTTTAAACTGCATAATTAAAGAACAGTACATCTCTGAGGTTTGAATCCCGGCGAACGGAATGAGTATTTTCATGATTTTAATGTTTAGTGGTCTACCAATTATTGGGGAAGGGGAATCGTTGAGTATCAGTATGACAAAAGTTCATATCCTTCTAACCGGCCACCAGGGAAACGGCGTACAGTTTTAAAGGTTCATGCGTAACATGAAAATGAGCTAGATTTCTTTCAAAAGTATTCTGTGGAGGTATCCCTCCCCTCAGGTAGATAACCCTCACGGACTTTGCCGTAATCCACATAATCCAACAACCAAGTGCAACGTAAATCCAAGAAGCTTTCCCTTACAAAGTTCTTCAGGAAAGTATGTTTTTGTTTTTCGTAGATGGGCTTCGCTTGCTTTGCTTGAACGTTGGCGTTTTTACAAAATATTTTAGCCGTCTATATATTAGCTTACGGTTGTTCTAAAAACCCACTTAATGGCCTATTTCAGTTCGGAACTTCATAAAATTTTGTCGAATATAGTTAGCTTGTTCAGTGTTTGAAATAAAAACAAAACAAAATGACAGGGTTTCACAGCTTTATATTTAATGCTTCCCAAATTTTGTATGACAACATATTTTAAAATATTAGCGATAGCTGTTTTGAATGAATGTAAAAAATATGTCTGTAAATTTAATTTTGAGCACCAGTATATATTAATAAGTTGAATATTCTCTCTGGCTTCCTCTGGTTTGATATTCAAACAAAGGTAAGTAGTTAGATTATTGATAGTTTTTGTTTAAAGAAATAACAGTTTTAGAACTTGAGCTAATAGGTCACATGAAATATTCCTTAGTTAAATTACACATGAAATATTCCTTAGTCTCTTGAAGTTCACATAATTTTTCAATGATGGGTTTAAAATAAAGATTATTTCTACTAAGGAAAGAATTCTCATCGTTTGAGAAAGTTTATTCTTGTACCGCTAATTTTCATAACGATTAAAATTTACGCTCTTCGCCTATTGTTTTTAGAATCTAGAAGTGAGAATTGTCCTTATTGAACAGCCTGATCCCTAAATATTATGTGTATGACTTTATATTGTTTTATATATGCATCTTAAGTGATTACTTTTAAATAAATTGTGTATATACCATTAATAACAGCTCGAATAAGTTCTCGAATAACTGAGGATAAAAATGCCTCCAATTTATTAAACGTTTTATTGAAAAGCCCGGAAATTACGCTCACAACATGCTTCAGGAAAGTTTAGGTGTTTAACATAGGTTTAGCATAGTTTAACGCAGATTTTTAGGGTACTGTTCTGTTATCGGGACCGGATTCAGAAATGTATGAACGTGTGTTTGTATATGAATATATGTGTATATGTATACACACACATACATGCGTACATACATGCAGACATACATACATTTCTGAGCCCGGTCCTGATAACAGAACAGTACCGATTTTATCAATTTTAAGTGCTTAATAGTGACATCAAACGCTATTGACGGTTTCAGGACTTTGGAGTTTATCATCTTTTATTATTATTTATTATTCTTTTAAACAAAACTGTCGTTAAAATTCGCAACGATAACGGCTGAACATAAACTCATTGCATATTACAGTCAGTCATAGTAAAAATGTTAATAAAAACTTTTCAAGCGTTTTGGAGGTACAATTTCTGTAGCTTTCTTCATATAAAAAATGGTCAAGCTGTTAAATTAGAAGATACTTTCAGATGAAAGTAAGTCATAAGGCCTGATGAGCTAAGTAATATGGAATATTACATAAGCAGGTGATGGGTGAAAAAAATTGTGAAATATAGGTAAACTAATCTTTGGAGAGAATCTTGCTTTTAAAAATTGCTTTGATTGAAAGAATTAGAAAACAGTAGAGTTCTTGAAGTAAATTTAATGTTTAATGTAAATTTATATAAAAATCCAAACAAATGTTCCATACTTATGTATGAACATGATGATAGTTTGATCTATGATTATTCTATCTATGCAATATGATGATGTTTTGATGCACTTTGTTCTCAAAAGGAATTTTGCAAACTGCAGCAGTATTTTCCTAAGTGGAAGATGTATTTCTTCCTTGAGTATGCAATACTTAATAAATCCTTGAGTAAGAAACATTCTTAAGTACTTCTTTGAGTGAAATACTTCCTTAAGTAAGAAAAATGTGTTTCTTATACATTTTTAAGACTCCACTTAAAATCATTCTATGTAATAAATTTCAATATTTGAATTCTTGGTCTAATTCTTTGTTGTATTTAATGATATTAAATCTGCACATCTTTCAGAATTCTTTGAGGCAAAAAAGCTAATTGAATAACGTATGACATTTTTATCAGGAAAATATCAAAGCTTCCAGTTTATTTCAGATATAATTCTTTATAATAAATTCATTAACAGATTCTAAAAATGATTTATAATAATGATAATCTAAAAATAATTTAACTTATGGCAAAATTAATTTAATTAGGTAAATGCCGAACATTCTTTGAATCTTTTAAATGGCATGGTAGGATAATAAAAGATAAATTAAATTAAAAAATCACATAATTGTTTCAAACATTTAAATTTATACACCGAAAGAAAATCCATTTACTAGCAGAACAGCAATACATAGGTTCTAAAATTCTTATAAGCTCACGAAATTTTGCAAATAATATTTTTAAAATTTCGTTATTCTAATCAAGGAATAACAAGCTTGCTAAAAGCAAAAGTACCTTTGAAAGAAGAAAATGAACTTTTATGTGTTTCATTAAAACACAATAGATCCTTTATGTAATATCTATAACTACCAAGGGAAAGTAGTAGTTTAGGTTATTATAATAGTATCATACCGAAAGCAATATTTTTATTTTCTTAAATGCACAAGGCTTGCGTATGTTCAAACTGCAGTGATCTCTACGAAAGGGCAAATTACGTCTATGTTACAGAAATCTCCTGTCGCATATATTTGTAGAGACATTAGGTTATTTCGGAAGCAAGAGTGGTGAAAAATAAGTCACGCTTTCACCGGGAATCGAACCACGGACCTCTCGGTTACGAGTCGAGCATGCTGACCACTACACCACAAAGGCATGCGAAGAAGGCGGGAGAAATACCTTACATACTTTCCCTTTTAAAGGGCGACTGGGGTTTTGGGAACCCAATCGCCAAATCCCGGTGGTGGAGAATCATCATCCACCACCTTTTTTTTAGTTCGGGAGCCAGTGTAGAGACATTAGATACGCTTTGACAGAAGGAGACATGAAAAAGAAGCAATGCCCTCTCCGGGAATCAAACCACGGACCTCTCGAATACGCGTCGAGTGTGCTTTACTATTAAACCACGAAGGCATGCGCAGAAGGCGGGAGAAATACCTTATAAATTAAACTGTCGTATATAATTGTAGATTAAATTATGTTGTACTTTTTTAAATCTTTCCCAAAAAGATTTTAAATATATCTAGGTAGAAGAATATACTCTGTGTCCACAAAAGTCCTTACTCCAGCTTTATTTTCGCAATCATTGGTTCAACACATATACTCTCAATCACTGAAGATTCATGTATTAGCATTCGTAAATTTAAAAAAATTACTTTTGTACAAATTACGAAATCCAATTTTTATATTTCTCTGGTCACTACGTTTATATTTAGGAAAGCTTTAGATTCGCTATAAAAATAAAATACAAAAAGTGTAATTCACATTGGAGAAAAATTGACCAAGAAATGGGATAGTAAAAATCATCGATTAATTAGTGCAGATAAATTTAAAATTACTTGTGTGTAAATCTGAAAGGACTGCAAGCATATTCTCGGAGTCAGCATAAAGGAACGGACAACACTGAAAATATTTGTGTTGTACATTTGAATACTCTCCTCACGTCATCCAGCGTCTTCTGTTATTAACAATAATGTTCAAATTTCACAAATTAAAAACCTAAGAAATAAATCATCATTTATACTTGAATTCACTAAATATATTTCAAATGCTTTTAAACATCTAGATACCGTATTAACACTTTTTTCCAAAAAATTAAGCAGTATACATTTTTTTAATGCGAAAAATTAAGAAAACCTTTTAACCGCCATCAGTAATCTTTCAATAAATTTCCCAGAACTTTAGGATTTTTGCGTAATTTTGTGTTATTTTTATTCAGTTTTGAATTGTGTTTGTTTTCCCGATACATGACAAAGAGCAACGACAATTTATACTATAAATACCCATGAATTATCGATCGTGACTGGAACTTCAAGGGGCGTACGATGAACCAAAAATCATGACGAAGTTTGCCCTAATGTGTCCTTTCCTTCAACCAATACGTTTCATCTTGCATTCTTAAATCATAATAATGCATAATCAGTGATGCTTAAACTATTCATAGTATATTAAACTATTATAGTTACTGTTTGGCATGCAGGGTTGAAAATAAAAGAATTCCCAAATATAAGTCAAAAGAAAGTGAAGATTACTTTAGATGAGAAACAGTGGCGTCCGTTGGTAGGGCTAAACGGTGCCATAGAGTTTAATTTACGTGGCAAGATGATTTTTTTCCCAACGTGCATGCTACTTACATTACAGTTAGGATCTATAGTGCTTTAGAATGGTTATATGGTATTTTTTTCATAAGAAAACAGTCGTTGAGTTTTATATGTCAATATTACAACGCAAGTTATTAAATACTGAATAAACTTGCATGATATTTGATTAAAATCTTGAAATTAAAAGACGTAGCAGGTATTTTACTTGTTCATTGTTTAAAACTCTCATTTCCTAAACTGACGATGTTGGGATGAAATCGAGTGTTGGCGTAGCTCTTTCCTGATTCTTAATGTAAAGAAACTTGTGAGTAATTTTAATTCGATAATCATGTACAATATTTTTTGCAAATTACATCTATAGTATACATTTAAAAAGTGATAACTTGTGAGACTTATTCACTTAATCTGTAATAATCCTGCATCCATCCAATCTATAAGAGTTATCCATCACCCATTATTGTTTCAAAATCCATTCTCATATTTCTAAAAACGTAGAATGATTTTCAGTCATTCTGAAGTATTACGAAAATCTTAAAAACATCACCACAAAAAGGCAATATGCGGATAAGTGGGTTACTCAAAAATTAAGAGTAATGATATGTTGCTGCCTAACCAAAATATAAGAATGATAACAGAATTGCCGCTTTTGTCTAACATTTTACAATAACTTAGAACATATGGATAAGAGGGAATCTCTTTATTTAGTTTAATATTATTTATTTTTATTAGGAAACTTTCCACAAAAGCCGGTTACTTGTATTTTCTATATCAGAGCTTTGCTTTAAGCAACATTTGCTAAGGCTTGGGTTCTCCGAATTTTTAATTTCCTGTTTGTTCCCTAAAGTTAATTTAAGTTAAAAATAATTTATGCAATTTTATTACTTAAGTGGTCCACTCCATTTCAGAATAGCATGATCTATTATGCCCCCCCCTTATGTTCATACATGTTTTATTTTGATAAAAGGTAATCATAGCTGCATGCAAGCCAAAGGTAAGGTTTCTGAAGGTATTGTTTTACTTGATTATGACAAAACACATAAGGGCTATCTGCTTAAGGAAAGGAATGCCTTCATAGACGACTTTCTAAGATAAATTGGCTCGTATCAGCATTACATATGCAGAAAACCACGAAAATGCCCATGCAGCCAGATCATTCGCTGGGATTCGAGGGCAAATAGGCCTACCAGTATTCAGTGGCTTTTACTGCTCGACAACTATTAAAGCCAGTTTCTTAATGGTTAAACAGAATTGTCTACATGCAAGACTTTTCGTAAAATGTTTTTCAGACTAAATGTAAGATAAGCGCTGAAATTGAAATTTAAAGAGATTAATTTTAACTGTAGATTGGTCTTAATTTGAGAAAAAAGCGGTTTTATGTATTTCACTAGAGTATGACATTCTCCTTTCTTTAAAGCTTCTAGCGATTTAAATTTCTTAATTTTAAATAAAACTGTTAAATTCCACCAAATTTCGGAACCGTGTTGGCTTTTGTTTTAAAGTTTAGTTTATAACCAGTGTTCTATTTAGTATATATCATTCGATACTTTGTTTATATCATTCGGATGCTTTGTTTTGGAAACTTTTGTAAGTTTTGATTAGGTTTTATCTCTTTTAACGTAATACAATCCATTTTGAGTTCCTCCTATTTTCTCTTTTGTATTTTTCCTATTTCCGATTTTGGTTTCCTATTTCTTTAAATCCTACTTTCTTATATTATTTCCTTCTTATTCCCTGTATTTTGTATTTCGCTTGCTTCCGCTTTATTTATAGTGCCTTCATAAACAAACTTTTTTATTTTTTTTATTTTATTTTTTCCGAAGCTTCTTAAACTTTTGCTTGAGTACAAATCCCAGGATATCATTTCTGGTTTCAGGCCTGTTAAACACAATATTAAATTCTCCATTCTTCTTTCTAAGATACGGAGTGGGATTAGACATTAATATTTTAGAAACACTAGTGTCTTTGTTATCACAAAAAATCCACGAGCCTGCTTAAAAGCACTAGTATGTTCTTTTTGTTATCACAAAAAATCCACGAGTCTGCTGATCCAATAATTAGTCCGAATGATGCCATTTAGTTCCAAACCACTATTATTACAAGTAATATTGTTGTTAATAAACATAAAATTTAGTTTAGAACACAAACTGTTTATCTGTGCCCTGAAAGAGGTTTTCCTTCTAAATTCTAAAACTAGAAATAGCGTTAATCTGTTTGAAGATCAAGCGTGCACACTGAAATGAAACTTTAATTTTACTCATGCCGAGCCTGCTTTTCGTATAGTTATCGCTCTGAAATGAAATAGGAAAAGAAAGTAATCCATCTTTTAATTACATAAAATGTTACTTGCAGTAATGAATAATTCAAGTCTAATTTTACTCAAAAAGAAATAAATGACAGTATAATAACTTTACTGTTAGTTTTAATTCTGATAAAGCAGTCGCACCTTCATCAGAGACAAAAACAAAGACGTTGAGATAGTCTCGAAACTCTTGAACGAAAGTGATCCTCCAGCTTTTGAACTCTCGAAGGTTAAAATGCGTAGGTAGATTATTTTCTAAAAGTTTAAAAGTTTTCGGTCTCAGACGGAAAAAATTATTTGGCAACAAATTTACCTTACTTATTTTTAAGGACAATGCTATATCAACAGACTGAAAAGTTTTTTTTTTTAAATTATGTGCGTTTTTTTTAACTATTTACTGAATGAAAAGACGTACTAATCTGTTCTGAAATGCTTGAAATCGAGTATTCTGCGATTAAAGTTTTGATTAAAAAGGTTTCATTCCCCAAAAACAAAGTTTGGATCAGTAAGCTGACACATCTGCTATTTATTTTGTAGTGAGAGAATGAGTGAAACAATTTCGCATGGACTGAGAATCCGTAGTAGATGATTCTCGTGAATGTCAACGATTAAAGGTACTGACATCAGAAAATACTATTTGTAACCAGAAGAAAATACTGACAGGAGATTAAAATGAGATAGCAGCAAGATTGGATCTATCTAAAACAACTGTTTTGTGCATGTTACATTAAAATATCTCCTCAAGATGCTCCCCGAATTCTTTCAGAAATTCAAAAACAGTCTGAATCAATGAAGTTAAAAAGATCAGTATGATTTTAAGGAGCTTGACCACCTCCTATTCAGATTTATCTTCGATTCAAAGTCAAAATTCCAAACTGAAGTCTGGCCTTCGTGGAAAGAGATTTAACGATGGTGATGTCCTGAATAAAATAGTTATGGAACATTTTGAGGAAAACATTTCAGATTTCGTTTTCAGGATCAAAACGTTTCTTACTAAATAACCTGAAAGCATATCGAGGTAAAGCTAAATCATATTGAAAACGAACTGTTAATATTTTCACTTTCATTTCTTTTAATAATACGTATCATACAGAAAACGTTTGTATCTATCTACGTATACGTTAATTTTTTTATATGCCTCCCTTTATTTCGATCTAACTTTTCTGGAACCGAAGCTCACTAAATTATCATTCTATTGCTTCCCGGTTTAGGAGCAGATGCATTCCACAAACTATAATTTGAATGCGTCAATGAACATTCACTGACACATTCAAATTATATCTAAAGAAAGCAAGATTGAGTTATGAGTGGACTATTCCCATTCATAACTCAATCTTGCTTTCTTTCGATATTCAGTCCCTATTCACTGCTGTTTCTGCTGAAAAAGCCCCAGAATGTTTTGTAATCAGATTCCCAGACTACCATTTTTTGCGTACTGAAATACATAGTCGTTTTTAATAAACATTCTCCAAATTAGTCACACTTTCCTTTCTGAACAATTACTATCACTGAACAAAAGATAATATATAGCACACAAAGGTTTAGTTATGGTAAGATACACTGATTTGAAACCAAATAGCTTGAACATTTTTGCATTGCTTTCCATTTCGGATTCTTTATACTGATATACTTGCGGTTACATTTTGATGGAGAAAAAGGTGATTTAATTAAACCTTTATTACTTGTGATTACTTTTATTTTCAATGTTTCAGTGTATTATTGAAATTGAGTCTTTTAACCTCGTCCTCTTCTTCAATACTTTAATAACCAACAAATTTAACTTTAATATTACACAAATTTTGTTTTAACACAATAATTTGCTAGATGCATTTTTTTCTCCTTCTCCTCATATTGAATATTGTCACTGCAGGCCGAAAAGGTTTATTTTTATCATAGGTTTATGCTCATTACATTTCCTCTTCACAGCTAATGCTAAATAAGTCGTTTATTTGAGAGTTGTTATTACTCTTAGCGTTATGAACAACAGTAGTTTCACATTAAAATCAATAGCAATGAAACATATTATAGTCTCATTTCCACTTTTATTGAACAAAAGAATTACTCGAATTCATTAAGAATTCACATCTATTCTACTATGAAAAGTCTTAGTTCGGGTCTTGAAGTCCTTAATACATGTTTCAAAATGTGGATGAAATAAAACGTAACTCGTTATTAGGCTTTAACATATCATGAGTAACATCTGGCTGAGATTTAAAACCAGAAGTTCATATGCCGTGTGTCGAGATGTGCTTTGGATTATTTATACTTAATGGGACTTAGAACTGGTATTCTGAAGGCGCAATATGATGTCATTACTTCCTGTATCCGCATATTCTGAGTGTTTACAGTTTCTCTGGAATATGTCTCAGTCAGAAGCAACATCAGTTGAAGTCTCTTCACTTCCTTTTTTAGTCGAACAAGTGTCTGTCAAGTGTCTTTTTTAGTCGAACAAGTGGTTGTCTAGCTTTGATTGAGATTTGAAACTATGACTTCTAAGCTTGACGCGGTCAGCGCGCTGTTATGAATAGAGTAATTAACACACAAAACAGCTTCAGATAGTATTTATTTAAAACGAAGACTCGAAAATGCGATTTTGATGACATGACTTGCCAGCCTTGTCTCTTTCAACCACGTAATACCCGTAATATGTAAGGTCTTAGTTAGACCTGATTTCAAATTAAAGGAGTTAGAACTTACGACAAAAAAATGTATAAAAAATGTTTCGTTAGTAATTTTCTTTAATAGTTTTTTTCCCCTTCTTCTAAAATTTTTCAAAGCGCTTCTTCAAGTGACAAACTGGATATCATTGAAGATTTCTAAGTTAATTGATATAAATTTAACTTTTAGTTTGTGGGGTTTCACCCTTTTATTTCACAGTTCAATATTCGAAACCCCTTACACTGATAAGCGAATAATCGCTTCAGTGTGTGAACAGAGACGTAAGACTCAAGAAGAGGTAACTACCCTTTATTTCTCAAAATAAGGATGACACAGTCAGCTCTTAACTCGGAGCGTAAAGCAAAGCCTCCACTTGGGCTTGAACTCAAATTATTATGAAATTAAACTTAACTAAAGCTTAAATAAAAGATACAGCCGAAGCTATCAAGATTCTAAGTAGTTGGCCCCTAAATCTCAATTAAGTCGGCGAAGCTAATCAAAGGCCCAAAGTACGGCCGAGCGTAGCAACAGCTTAGAGAGAGAGGTAGCCAAAGGCAAACATGCGCTAGCCATGAACTCGGGCTCTCTAATGGAGTCAGTGAAACATCGACTTAAATACTGTTCTTACTCATTTGCATTCACCGGGTTCTGAAAATACATTCTGATAGGAAATTGTAAGTTGCAGCTATAAAGGATAGGAAAGATGCATAAAATAACTGTTATAAAATTAGGATAAACCTTACAAGTTAATGAACTAAATTGCATTTATATCTGTCTAGAAAAGAACGTAAAACAATGTGTCACATTCCCACCTTTCCCTTTTTACCTTCGATCTTGCACAAGAGCTCGAGGCATAGATGTTGCATTTTCATCAGCAGAATCATTTTTTCTTTGATGAAGGATTTTTTTGATCCGGGTCTCTCAAAATACATAAAGCCTTTCTATAAAATTAGCTTTAATCCAAAGTTGAATATTTCCTAATTTAAAAGCAAAAATTGACTTTTAGGATAGGAAAGTATTGTCTGATGCCCGTACTTGTTTCAGAGAATAAAGCACGAGAGGTAAAATGTGATGAATAAAAATAATTTTTGATATATTTGAAAATGATTTTAATGTAATCGTAAAAACAAAATATATCATTTAAATGAAAACAATAAATATAATCAAACTTAGATACGAAACAATGACACTACATTAGGCAGTTTTATTAAAATTTTAATAACACATTTTACGGAACGTTTGAGGAGACTGAACGTTCTGACAATTAAGTTTCACTTGGCTCTCTTTTTAAATGGAAATAACGTAACTAACAAATCCTGGAAAAGATTGTATGCACATTTTTAAATCATTTAATTATGTTATTTTTTCTGCATAGGAAGTTGTAATTTGAATATATATGCATACATGTACGTTGCATTAGCGAATATTATTTACCGGTCTTTTTAAATTGCATCTAAATTAGAAAATAGAAATCAAAATATACACTGGTGTGCAAAAAATTAAGGACGAAGTCGAAAAATTAGCATATCAGCTGAACGAAGAGGCAGAGCGGACAGAAAGACCAATCAGGAGATTAAGTAAGGTGATGTACGGTAGCACATGCGCAGATATGCAGGTAGACGTAATGGGGGAGTGTCTGAGTAGTATAAAGCATGTTGTCGGTGTAAGATCAGTATTTCTGGCAAAGAGATTGCACGCCGTATAGCAGTTAAAATTACACCGAGTTGCTGCCTCAGCGAGAAATGGCAAATAATCAATCTGTTAGACGTGATCTGGATGCTTTTACCCGAGGTCGAATCATTGGGAAGTTGGAGGAAGGCCGCAGTGTGACAAGTGTGGCTGCAGAGCTCGGAATTGCTCACAGCATCGTTTCACGACTTTCGAGACTATTTCAAACTACAGGAACAGCTATCCGGGGGTTTAGTAGTGGTCGTCCACGAGGAACCACACCCGCAGATGACCGGTATATTGCCTTACAGGCCAGAAGAAACAGGCGGCAGACAGCGGGAGAAATCGCTAGACACACGACACAGGCGACTGGACGACCGATATCGCGTTTTACCGTGGCCAGAAGACTGCACGGTGGTGGTCTGTTTGCACGACGCCCTGTACGGTGTGTACCTCTAACGCCTGCCCATCGGAGAAGGCGTTCTCTGTGGTGCCGGGAACACCGGAATTGGAGAGACAATGAATGGGGACGAGTACTCTTTACAGATGAGAGCAGATTCAGTCTGAGTAGCGATTCTCATCGCATACTCATCTGGAGAGAGCGGGGAAGCCGCAATCATCCCTCGAACATCATTGAAAGGGACAGGTATGGAGGTGGCGGTGTTCTCGTTTGGGGAGGCATCATGCTTGGTAGTCGTACAGACCTTCACATCTTCGACGCAGGTTCAGTCAACGAGACCCGTTATTGTAACGAGATTCTTCTTCCATATCTGCGTCTTTTTAGAGGCGCTATGGGTCCGCAGTTCCTTTTCATGGACGACAATGCGCCATGTCATCGCACAGTAGCTGCCGAACAGCTCTTAGAGAGTGAGGATATTGAACGTATGGATTGGCCGGCACGATCTCCGGATCTCAATCCTATCGAACATGTATGGGATTTTCTAGGCAGACGCTTGGCAGCTCGTACCTTACCACCAGTAACGCTTCCCGAGCTTCGATTGTCGCTGCAAGACGAAAGGGCAGCAATGCCTCAACAGCTCATTGATGTCCTCATTCTCAGCATGGGCAGACGTTGTGAAACCTGCCTAGCAGTCAGGAGAGATCATATCCCCTATTAAAGACCGGAAGTTTCTTGCTGGACACCCATCACAGGGATGTTTCGGCCTCCTATCGCATTGCGCTCCATGCTAGGTTTTCAATAAAGCTTCTTTTTATCCCTCTGATTTCTCTTTTAGTAAGTGTTGTTTACATTGCTCATGTCCTTACGTATTGGGGATCTTAGGGTATTAAATGTGTTTATTTGGAAAGCTTTTGTACAAAGTTATATTGAAAAAAACGTCTCGTCCTTAATTTTTGTACACCAGTGTAGTTTCATCAGCCTCCAATATAATTTTATCATAATAATGTATTTATTACAATGTTAATTGTTGAAATATTTATATGTATTATTGGCCAAATCAACCTGAACGCAAATCGTTAAAAAAATGAACACAATATCAGAATATTAAAGCATAGTCATACACAGAGCATTACAGTAAACTTAAGCAGCTATAAAAAAGCGGTAGAACAATGTATTTTACCCAGCTAGGAAATTTTAAAAATTCTACAGAAATATATGTTTGTGGTTTCTTTCTTTATTCCGCGATGTTACGAAATTCCTAACCTTTTATATCTCAATTTATTTTTTATTGCATTGTTTTAAAATTGAAAGGTTTTTATTCTTGTGTTTTTACCACCTTCCTGCGATGTTTATCCCTCTTGTTTTCTCCATTATAATTTCGCTTGCGATGATGACATATGGAAAATTATATTTAATTTCCTCATAACTTTCATAAACAAATAACCTCATAAACACTTTTTTTAAGTGCTGTTGTTTCCCTCTTATTGTTTTCTTCATAATAATTTCACTCGCGATGATGAATTAGGTCACATCATATTTAAGTTGCACATAAACGTTTTCATTTTAAAGTACTCATGTTTCCCTCTTGTTTTCTCCGTGATAATTTAGCTCGCGATGATGAGTTATGGAAAACCATATTTAATTTCCTCTTGAACTTTATTTTTTAAAAATGTTGTTGTTTCCCTCTTGTTGTTTTCTACATGATGATTTCGCTCGCGATGATGAGTAAGGACATACCATATTTAATTTGCCCATAAAAGTTATTATTTTAAAGCTCGGTTGTTAAGCAATATTTCTAAACTCATTCTATTATGACTGAAATGAACGACTACATTCTGCAATCTGTTAATTTTTCAGTTAAAAATTAATAATATTTCTTATGCTACATACTTAAATTAATAATATAATATATGGATTATTCCTACTGAGTAGTTTAGAAAAATGAACTTTCTGTTAATTATGGTGTTATGCTGATGTTTTTGAAAAAAAATTCAACAATTTTTAAACGTATGTAAAGATTTTCACCCAGTCTTACACCTAAATATGAAAACTATCATTCTGATTTATTTCGAAACTCAAGTTATGTATGCTGGAAAATTTCTTTATTAATATTTTAATTAATTAACAAAATACCTCAGATATTTTGAAAACTTGTATGTGTCTTAATTTAAGAAGTAATTCCACGCAAAGCCTCGAGGAAGGATAATCTTGACACAATAGTCAACAGTTAATCTGTTGATTTCGTTTTATTAATGAGCTATGTAACAACATTAAAATTCTTTATTAATCTTATAATTTAAAGTGCGTCCTGTTTATTTATTGTCTAATTGCTTCTTATTATATAAATTTTCCCATTGCAAATATTGCCTCGGGGTGATATAAACAACAGATGAAGGGCCAAAGATGAAATACATTTTCTTCAGTTTCTCAACAATACATCATTATTAAGAGATTTAAAGTAATTACGTGCAGAGATTTATATATACATATTCAGAAAATTCTCAAAAAGAAAAGTAAAAGCATTCGAAATACAATCCAAAATTTTTATTTTCGTTTCGCTAATTTTACTGATATTTCTACTGATCAGCTGATACTGTTTTCTGCATAATATGCACTGCAAATAAAACTTAACAATTAATCATATCGACGGATGCTTTATTTTATTTATTTTTCATCATTTACCTTGAAGAAGCAAATACCTGTATCCTTGTGAAACAACACGAGGTGAGAACGTAAATCGAAGCATCAATTTTCATCAAGAGATACACTGGCCATCAAACTTTGTATGCACTGTAGTGATAAGATAATTCTAAAAAGAAGTGATTAGTAATTTGATTGTCATTTAATTCAAAAATAATAGTGTCTTCATGTCAGATAAAATTTCCAGGCATTCCCAACACTAAAACAAGTAGCTATATCGATGTTATTAAGGTTCAGTGGAATAAAGTTTGTTAATGTAGCGATTATTGTGAATTTTTTTAATTTTATCATGATTATAAAAGTATACAGACATTAGGATATATATATTAAAATATGTACTATGTATAAGTAAAATAATGTATTGATTGTATTATTTGCAAAACTTAATACACAGGACTTGTAGCTATGAACAAAAAATTAAGTTTAATATAGTTTCTAAAAAACGAAATATGGAGTTATCTAACAAATTATATTACTAAACTCTCCAAACTTATTTTGAAATACTTAAAATAATATAATTCAACTATAGAAAAATTAAGAAAAATATGAATTGTTTTGAGCTCTAAATCTTCACTTCCATTGCAAGAGACAGCTACATCCTGCTTATGGTCTTCCACGAAAATGCTTAAAATAGTATAGTTCAACTACAATAAAAAACGAGAAAAATATCTATTGTTTTGACATCCAAATCTTCACTTCCAGTGAGACAGACAGCTCGATCTTGTTTACGGTCTCTCAGAAAAAAACTATCGTGTCTCCATTTCTATAAACATATCAAAAGAAACAAAGCAGTTTCTGATAGTTAGGAATATACTCTCATAAAAAATGAAATAAAAAATAATATATCTGGTCGAAAGTGGTCTATCGAATGAGTTCAGTTATAGCGAACTAGAACTTTTCTCATAAAGAAAGGAAAACGACATTTCTTTCCTCCCCATTTAAAAAAATCGCATAGAATTATTAAAAAAAGAACTTTGCTACTTGATTTGAGTTACAAACATTATCAGATAAGGATTGTTTCGTGTATACTCAAGAGGCAAAACTTCTTACAAATCCTTTTATGCTTTTTTAATGTGAATATGGTATAACTTTTGATTTCATGCTTTCATTTCCTAAATACTCCGTAACTGAATCCCGTAGAAACCAGCCTTTATTGTGAAACGATCTCAGTTGGAAATATTAATTTCTTTAAATGGTTAATTAGAAAAAATTACGGATTAATTCTTTTATAAAATCGATGCAAAACATGATTAATTTAGCCCATTCACCCTTCAGAGAAAAATATGCTAAGATGTGCTTACGAAAATACATGTTGGTAATGCAATAATTTCGCATCACGTAATCTGTATATAGTTTTTCAAACTCAATCAGAGGTTCAGTTTTACTAGCAAACTATATATGTCCAATTAAATGTCCAGTTTAAAAAAAAAATTGACTTAAATTTCCCGATTATAAGTAGATTTCTTTTCATAGTCTTTCTCCTTCGTCTTTTGTTTGTTTTTATATTGTACATTAAATAAGTGAAAAATTTTCAGATATGAACTCTTTTTCTTTACATTTTTTTACTGTTTGTAGTTTGCTTATTTAATCTGTACTGTCTCTTGAAAATCTGGCAGCGTACAAAATATAAAAATTAATAGAAAGTTTCGTATTTTTAAGAACTAATTCTCTTAAAGCGCTTAAAAAAACAGAACATCAATCCCAAATCGCCTAAAAATATAAGACATTAATGGATTGTAGGTACTTTCATATTCGTATTCTATTGATTTATCATACAACTACTCTCTCCTTTTCGAAAGTTACGTAATGATTATGGATTAGAATAGATCTTTTTCGCAGTTTCGAAGCCTGTAAACTTGATCTTAAGGCATTAACCGTTTTTAAAATTTTTATATAGTGCTTATTTAAGTAGCTTTAGGCAAAGTTTTATAATTTCGCCTTAAAGCTTTGGACGACTAAATAAAAGTAAATTTACCACTGGAACGGCTTAGTACATCCGTTCAGGTGGAATATGGTCCCTCGGAAAACTAGAAAAATAAGATTCCTGGTGGTGTAATGGATGAATATGGAATTGGAAAAAAAAATGAAAAGTATTATTGAAGCGCAGTAATAATAAGGCAACCATAAGCTGATAAATATAATTTATTCAAATGGAAAATTTAAAATAAATACTAATATTACATATCATTGGGGAAAATCTAGTTTCCCCTGTTATAATTGATATTTGTGAAACAGTTTACGGCTCAGAAATATACAAACATTTAGAAACTTCCACTGTCTAGTGATACAAAGCTGAATATAATAATTGACCCTATAGGCCAGACAACAAGAGTTACTTTATCTCTTACCAAGCAAAAGTAAAACATTTACGCTATGCAACTCAGCATATTCATTGATAATTCAAGTATCTTTAATTTAACGTTTCTGAAATGTATGTGCATGATTATTAAGTTAAAAAATCAGTACCTTTAACAAATTTTTAATGAACTTGCTTAGATTAATCCGTTGGTGGTGGTGCTGCTATGAGCACAAGTATTTTAATTTTCATAGCAAAGGCGAAAACATGTGTTATATACAACATTTCTTTGTAATTTCATTTTAGAACTTTTGTCCTCTCAAATATGGGAGACTCTATGAATAAAGTTGTATCAGTTCTACGTAGTTAATTTTATGAAACTGGAGGCTTGTTGTTCAGGATTTTTCCACGTTCTGTGCAGCTAAAGGAACTGAAGTTGCATGTAAGATTTATTGTAGCTAAAACGTTACTTTTACGTTGATTCATTTCTTTACCTTCTGTTTCTTCCATCAGCAGTCGCCAAAATGCGATTTATGCTGAGTTAAAATTGGGAGTAAATTTATAGTTTAGAGATAGAGTGCTGTAGTAGCCAGCCAGCATAACTGCGTAGCTTGAAATACCCACCTGTGTATTAAATGAGTGAAAATTTGTATCTGTTAGCTCGGGAGGTGGAATCCCCATTTTCGAAGTGGAATTGATAGGCGAAATCAAACAAGTAGCGGCGGATAGATATTTTTAATATTTGCTTCTACGAGACGTAATTTTAATATAATTTTTTTCTTTTAAAAATTAAAAGTTTAATTCACTTAAATTTAAATTTAAAAATTTTAATGCTAAAAAACGTTTTAGTCAGTATAAAATAAAATGTTTACTGAAGTTTAGTTAGATTTCTATTCGTAGCATGAAAATTAAAATTCGTGAGAGTAAAGGAAAATTAAACAATTGTAATTAGTTAATTAGGTATATCTCTATGTACGAATATTAGAGATTCGTACATAGAGATATACCTAATTTCACTGACACGACACAGTTTTACCGTAACAAGGTTTGAAACTCAAAGGTGATCAATTAGTTTTGCGAGCTTATTTAGATACATTCGTGCGCTTATTATTTAATCATTTTGTGAGTGTGTTGTTGTTACACTAACGTTAAGGGTCTGCTCCTTGTTATCGCTAAGCCTTTTTGTCTCTTAAGAGAGGGAATATGTACTATACAAAATATGAAAGAAAATTACTCACTTTAATTAATCAATAGTCCTTTTAATTCTTCATTTTAACTTGTCTAAGTTTCCTTACTAGAATCTAAAATGCGTCATTTTGAAAACTAATCAGCATTATGTCCTCTTATTTCCTGGAATGTCGTTAGCTCTTATGCAATCACGGTTCAAATTTTAAACAAAGGATTTTCCTACGTAAATACGATTTTCTTAAATTCGCACTCCCTTTTTTCTGTCTTCCTTCGCTATGCTAACGTGCGTTGCTTACTTGCCTGCTTCATCTCTTGTCTCGAAATGCGATAAGTTGTATGCAGAATTGTGGGATGCTTGCCGATCCCATACTGACGTGTAAAAGAGAACATGTGTCTTCATAATGATTCATCAAGAAATAAAATTATGTGGTGAATCTACTACTTTTGGTCTCCAAATTCTATTCGTCTACTACGCATTCTATGTGTATGTCAGCGAAATCTATAACCATCTCATCCATGAGGAAAAAATAATTGTCTCTCTCCCATGTATCCTAAAATACTGCTATCTTCAAATTCTCAAATCGTCATTTAGACAGAATTATCAAAAAAAATTTACAGATTACATAATATAAGCACGTGAGCTATTACTTACGTAACTGTAGTTCTTTACTGGTGATATTAATTTCTGTGATTCTTTTCACAGATTTGGGAATATATGGGCAGTGATTAGTTAACCTATCTAAAATATTCAATGTAACGTCTTCCGTGTTAATGATGAAACATGAACAAATTAAAACGCTCATTGGAAGTAACTTTTGTTTTTCAGTATACTAAATAGAGTAACAGTAATGATTCTTCTTTGAAGCCGCTCATAGGTAAAAATTATTTTTACCACAATGTCTTGTATCTGGCAATAAAAGAAGGAAAGAAAACATTTTTAATACTGTAAATGTTTTCATCACTTTAGTCTACTCCTAAAGTCAGTTTCTTTATTGTTCCAAAATATTTCACTTGAGAATCATTTTCTTAAAAACATATTTGCAAAATGGATTGACCGGTTTAGTTTTTAATTAGCGTAAATTTGGAGATTTGTAAGTTTTAGGGCTAAAATCTGTTCTAAATCTGCTACCATACAGCGACGGTTTAATAATTATGTATTTCATTGTAAGCCTGGAGTAAATAAAAGAACAGGCAAGCAAATTTTTTCCTCATTCAAAGAAAGGTGCAGAACGCCCTTTTTTATTAACTAATTGCTTTTATACGGATTTCGCTTGCTAATTCGATATTCTTAACATGTACGAAAATAAAAGAGCCGCTCTCATCAAACATTTTACCGTGCCAAACGTTTGGTTATCGAAATATTACATTGCGTAGTAAGATTTGAAAAGAGGTGAATTTGTTTCGATTTCCGTTTTTATCCTGCTTTCAGCTGCTGGAGAAGCATGCTATCAAGCTTTCGAAAAACTACTCAGTTTTCACTAGTCGCATGGTGAAAAAAGGCTACTCTTTATAACATATAATGCAAATACTAGAGCTTCCATTTAATAAATTAATGAGAAGTATTCCTTTGTTCTCAGTCTCTGGCTTAGTTGAGAATAAGTTTAACAAAAAAGATTCTGTATAGCTACATTACATAAATACGAAAGAAACACATAATTGAAAAGTATCTTACCGTGTAAGAGGTTTCTTTTTTCGAAGACACACCTTGCAACAGACCATGACCACCACTGCGAGCACCAACCCTCCGGCGACCCCCGCAAGAACGTACACAGTGATGTGTTTGTACACTGTGAGTGCATTTTGAGGGGCTACCTGGGGAGGCTATAAAAAATACATTCATTTCATACACAGTTTATAACCAATAATTATATTCAAGCAAAATTTTAAATTTCAGCACATAATGAATTATACGAAATGAAAAATATAAAACGTGAAAGCATATTTTGTTATAATATAAAACAATTTAAGTAATATAAAACATATTTTGTTGGAATAGTTAAATTTAATTGAACACATTTTTCAAAACTTTTAATTTTTAATTTAATTGAAATTTTGAGTAAGCTTTAAAATAATAGAATAATTTTTCAACAACAGTTAACGGAATATATGCATTACTAAAGACTCAGAGCTTTTTAACGCCGATGTTTGAAATTTATGGATAAAATCCTTAAATGAGCATTAATATTCTCACATAAATATGAGGTCTGGTATTAATATTGTTACAAATTTTGCAAGCAGTTAAATAATGTTAGTAAAATTATATGTTAAATTGTAGTATTTTTTTATGTAATGTAACATGAAAATCTAAAGGGGTGGTGCTTTGCCGGAAAAGTAAGAATAAACTGGCAAGTTCATTTAACGGTGAATAAATGGCTGTCTCGTTACTTTAACGAGATATCACCAAGCTGGCTACGATTTCGGCGACTAACTGTTGCCAAATTTGGCGAGAAATTGCCAGATGTCGCCAAACTTGGTGACCATTCGGCGACATTTGGTCTGCTCCCTATATCACCGTAATGTGTAGTGTTATAGAATAACAGTAATTGATTCCATCTGTAGCTTTAACCGCATCCGGCCCTCATATATCTTCCAGCAATTTCGAAAAGTACTATAGATTCCTCGGCGCTTCACCTTTTAGATGCACTTTCCATTACGTTTTGTCTAACGTTCTTAGTAATTTGAAGTGTAATTACTGATTGTATTCTGTGATACTATGAGGAGCATGATTGTGAAGTGTTTCTCTGGGTAAAATAAATTTCATCGCGTTATATCAATTCTGGTTGCATTCAGTCTATTACGAACCCGTACGTAAGCAGCAATATCCTAGTAATTCAGAATTTGAAAGATTTCAGAAGACTCAATGTTACTCAACGTAACACCGAATTTCACAAATTTGAAGCAGCATCTCTTCTTTCAAATTGCACAATAAAGTTCCTGCTTCACAGGCAGGAAGTAACAGCTTTTTAAAATTTTTCGCTGTCATCTAACATAATCTAGTTTAGGTTTAAACTGATATTTAACAATATTTGGAATTATAGGGATAGCTTTTATGATTAATAGATTAACGGGCGAATTTTAAGTTGACGTTTCTCACCTGGTGAAAATTTGATGTAAATCATTAATACTGAAAGAAACTATGTGAAAGACAACCTGCTTACTTTCCCTCTTTATGATTTCGTTGAAATCTTCACAATAAATAATATTAATAAGATATGAAGCCTGCTACAACTGGTTTCTATTTAGCACCTGAAAAGCGTCCTAAACTGGTTTCCTTCGAGTAGAAAATACACTATTTCATCAAAAAATCTATAAGATGACAAATATTTACACGTACGTCCAACATGATAAGAAATCATATTTGCTGAAATACAAACTAGCATAAAGTCGTACAGATTATGTACTTCAAATATGAGATTAAACTGAGAAATTCAAACTTTAGGGAACGATGCACTTTACATAAATTAAAAGGCTGTTAGTAGAACCGGTTGAGAATATGTTGCTCTTTAACTGTATTGCCGCAGAGCGCTGGTGTCAGTAGTTCGCCTCTAAATCATTACGCATTTACTAGGTTGTTATTTTTAAATCTATTTACATAGAACCAATGAAATTAGCATATTTTCATCACTGGTGTATTTTGGCGTAATATGGCCGGCATTTGTCAGCATTACTTCATTGTCAGAAAATAGAAAGAGCTAGTTAAACTTTCTCCTTCTGTTCTTATCTCTTTGAAATGCAACGAACTTGTTCTATAGTTAAAATGAACAAGAATTTAATGAAACTGCATTACTTTAGCGAAAACTTGCTTTCATATGTTAAAAATACATCCTAAAATGACTTGAAAAAAATACTTAAAAAAATTATTCAGTTTTCCTTAGTTTAATTAGAAAATAAATAACATGCAATTTAAAATTAATTTTATTAAGTCCTATTTTGCAAAATCAAATTTATCTTTTGAATTCAAAGAATAAAATAAAGAGTTCATTGTTTTTTACATGAATGAGCATTGTGTATTAAACTGTAGTATTCAAGTATTCAAAATTTTAGGTACATGATTTAAGCTGAATACAGCTTGAAGTATTTTACTCGCGATCCCTAATTTGTATCTTTCATTTACACTTATATGAGAAATAATTTTGAACTTGCAAGTAAAAATAAAATGATATTAGTTACAAACTTGAAGTTTTGGAAATTCAGTAGCATTTTAAATTCTGTTGAATCCTAGACTTAAACTCTAGCACAAACAAATTTGCGGTTTTGCAATCAATTGAGACTTTTACTGTATCCGATTAAATTATTTATAAATCATGAAGTATTAGAAAAGTCTCCAAAAATAAATTTCCAAACATTTTCCAGCAAAGTTTTATTCAGAAAAGGAATAAGTAGATTTCGGTGTATAAAAATTTCTGTTAAGATTAATGATTCGATTCTAACATCTTTAGATTTAGTGGCTTCATTTAGTGCTCTTATTAAGTGGCTACAGAAGCCTATAAAAATATGCTATTTCATATTTCTTTCTCTTCATCCTGTTTAAAGTATTTTCGATAGTGAGCACCTTAAACGTTCCAAGTTATTGGGTCATCTGAAAAGATCTGCAGTTTTTCTAACATAGAGGCTGTTTTGACTCATTTTTTGCTACTGTTGATATACAGTATTCTGGAATTTACGTGATAACAAATTCTGGTTTTCCTGCTTGCACTGGGTTATAATCTCACATGTAGTAGCATTATTTTTGTTTCAGTGAAATACTAAAATTATAGGTACAAAAACATCATTTTCATTATATTTTTCACTTTTAATTCAAAAAATGGAAATTCTGCTAGTCAGACAGCTGATAAAGTAAGGGAACTCTGTGAATAGCTGTTTTTGATGAAAGTATTCGAAGATGGTTTGCGAAATTTAAATGAAAAATTTCAGCTTCAAAGATGATGCTTGTTCTGACTTGCCTTCGTTTTTAAACGAGGACGTACTGACAGAAGTCTTCGATGAAAATTGCATTATCATGTTCAAGGAAATGTAGATAGATCAAATTCCGAAAAGTACCGTACATTTTTATTTAAAGAAGGTTGACTGCGAAAGCCTCTACGATACGCAAGTCCCTCATACTTCGACAAAGCGGAGTAAATTCGCTCGAATTTCGATTTGAGGTTTTTCTCCTAGAAAGAAACTAAGAAGCAACTTTCTTGAAAAACCCCCACCACTAGGGATAAGATGTGGATCTTTTACAATAATATTTTGAAGAAAATTTGTCGGATAAGTCAAGTGAACCTCTTTCAGTCATCTCCATGTATTGGCCTCATTCCAAGAAACTCAAGCTCCAGCTACTACACGTTCAACTCTAATGAATATTGTTTGCATTTAGCCGTTCTAAAGGCAGAAATTAACTCCCCGAATTTAAATTCTGTCGGAATATTGTGTATTTCATCTGAATAATGTTAGGCGTCGCATTTCAATGAATGATCAGTTAGGACTTGTTAAGTATGACTAAGATGTTTTGGTTTATTCTTCTTATTCACTTGAGTTTTAGAATTTCATCGGTGTAGATTACTTCAAATTTCTGAAAAGAGTCAATTTTACTCCTTTGGAGACTATTTAAGAGCACCTTCATGGTTTCTTTTCCAATCAATCTAAGAATTCTTTGGCAAGAAAATTTTCCATCTGCCAGAGAGATGATAAAAGTCGTCGAACAAAATGAAGCTCATGTTGTTTAAAAAGATTTTCAAGTATCTTAAATCTTAATAAAATTTATTTTCAAAAAATTTCAAATTTTTCTGGAGGATCCAATTCTTCAATCAGATACCACTATAAACAATTTACTTGGATAGGAAATCAAAGTTAGATCTCTCGTCTTAATGGAGAATCAAGTATCTCATTAACTCTACCTTTAAGTCGCATAAGCCATAGTATAATCAATTTTATTACTAAAAACGAGCATTTAACTGCTAACTGCATTAAATTTTCTGTTAAACGTTTGGATAAATTATATATGCACATAAAATGAGTGAGTATAATTTCAGTAAGTTTTAATCTAATTGTCTAACACCAACTGAAAAGTTACAGCTTCGGAAGCAAATTATTCTTTTACGTGGAAGATATCCTAAATATAAATTTATAAAGGCGATTTAAAATAAAAATATGAGTACTTTCTTCAAAAGATAATTAGAAGGCCCTTAAAATTTACTTATGTAAAATTGTTGAAAGGTTTCAATACTAAATTCAGACCATCAGGACCTACAACAGTAAAATACAAATGCTTCAAATATTATTTGAATTTGAAATGAACGGCACTGTTATAATTAAAATTATGGCAGGGTAAAGCTGAGAGATTACATAAGTAAAATACAAATATATAAAAGAGGGGTAAGATAGTTTCAAAGGAACTTTTTGAATTTTGAATTTTTCTAGAAAGCTGTAATTATCTCCAATATGGCTTTAATACGAAGCCTTGTCTAATTACTTGAATTCTCATATTAAAAGACTATTGAGAGCAGAGTTGTAACAGAGTGAATTGCATTCTAAACGGTCTTTATAAAGTAAATTTCGGGCGTCCTTCAAGACTAGTTGACCAACACCTCCTCCGTTGCCTAGCAACTTCAGCCCTCAGTTTCCGCCTACCCACACTCTGACGTCATCGGTGACGTCAATGGAAACCGTCATGCGTTTTACGTAACGATCTGGTTGCTGACGTTATTCGAAACTAGAGGTATGTGAGATGAAGTAAAAGCTTTTTTCGGCACGAATCCAACACGCGTCGACATCAACAAAAGCTACTACTCT
>KK119579.1:411615-428632 GCA_000611955.2 Stegodyphus mimosarum
CAATCGGTGGCTTGTTTTAAAGACTCTTCCGTACTACGATCACACCAGTTTCGAGGTGATTTCGCTTGAGAGTTAAAAAGGCAGTACCTATTCAGGCTTAAGGCAGGACAGCGGGAAAGTTGAAAACCAATAAATCTTCTGTTTTCGATTTTTAAGATCGGATTTTCTTATAGGCAATTTCTTCTTTAATGAATTCTGTTTGAAATATGTCTTATAAGCTCTTACAATATTCTCACTAAGCCTAAGTGCTTAGAGGATTAATAAATGTCTGTGGCCCATGTTCACAAAAATCGAACATCGGGTCTGAAAACAGAAATGGTCATATATCAATTCTTCTGCAGCCTCCTTTACGTATTCTAGATAGTGGTCTTATTTACTTTCCATATACAATGGAAAACCAAGTGCTAAAGAGAGAATATTTCTAAATTTTAAAACAACCTCTTTACATTATCATTTAACAAATACTTTCCCCACATCAGTAGAGATTTGCATTTGATTTCCGATAGAGAAAGCTTAATTTTTCTCTTTACACATCATATTCTAAGCATAAAAAATATTTCAAATCGATTTTAAAACATTTCACTTATTCACCTTCTGAATTCGTTCCAGATGCTTTTGAACAAAATTTAATTTTCATTAAGAAAGATCCCTCTTGGGAGAAACAATAATGATTGTATCTTAGGTACAAAAATTAAGAATGGCAGTTTATTAAGGGATTTGTTCGAGGAAAAACTCTACTATTTTAAGCTTTACTATTAGATTCTAAAGAAGACTAGCGAAAATAACATGACTTGCAAACATAAAGTTAACTTGCAAAATAGATGCTGACAGTCCAAAACGTTAATAAGATATGAGCTAAGTATATAAGGCTGCTTTAAAATTTGTCATAAACTCTTAACGTATTTTGAACAGTTAAAAGCTAACAATAGTTACCAACAACTACAGACAATCGAATATTTTCTGCTATATTAGTTCTGCTATGTATAGTATATCACTGCTGATCTGTCTCCACGTTTCGTTGTGCCTGTATGGCTTGCGTGCTAGATGATAAGAAAATAACGTAAACGTTTGGCAGTAATTATACAAATATTTCCTTTAGCTAGGTTAACGGAATATAGTGAAGCTCACAACGGTTATCTATCTGAGGATCTCTTAAGTACTCAGATATTTCTTTAAGAAATTGATTTCTTTTAATAATCCGTATGCTATTATGATGCTTTGGTAGTGAATTGTAGATGCCTAGAAACATATCTTACATCATCCTCTGCTGATACGCCTTTTCTCGTTCTTCCTATATACCGGATCAAGAGAACTCCATGCTTTCAAGTTCACTAACTTGACAAACTGTGCTGAAAATAACTGTGTTGTCAGAATATTTATGGATTATAACTCTAACGCTTCGCAGCTATTACAGTAGCATTCATCATACATTAAAAGCATTTCACTTTCTATCTTTTCCATTTCATTTGATAATGATAAAAGTGAACAGAAATTTTAAAAATATCACGTTTCGGATTCCTTTCTAAATATTGGGTCAGGAATACAATTTGCATTTATTTATAACTTTCATGCAACATTTCACTTTTGATGCGAACGTAATATTTCTAAATAAATAGCTAAATAGCAATTAAATTGATGAAGAGATTACTATTTTTATCATGTACGTTTCTTGCCATCGAATTTAAATACTTCAATAATGATTAGTGTATTTGCATAATAAATATATGCCTACTTTTTATTTTTTTAAATGAATGGCGGGCACTTGCCTATAACGGCATTGGCCACTACTAAGGCCAGAACTGGTGACCATTTTGTTATGGAGGCACCTAATAGGCGGCCACCGCTACCTCCTATGAAGGGACAGACAATTTTACATCCATGCTTTCTTCGGGATTCGAACCCGGGCCCTTCACTATCGCAGTCAAGCTCCCCTAACCACTATACCGTCTGGGCGGCAGCAACATATTTACTACTGTATTATAGCTTTTAATTTACCTCATTTTTTAAAGTTGGTGTTCATGTTATGAGTCGACTGCGCATCTTTCCATGCTAAACAGGAAACGCTCTAAAACATTTCATCTGAAAAATTTGCTTCATTTGCTGGATTTTCAAAGCGAGAATTTATTTCACCGATAAGGTGGCTACGAATGTAATCGATAGCGCATATTCGCTTTAATAAACCTCGTATATGAACCTCGTATATGAAACTCGTATATGAAATGAACACTCTAAAAAACTCAGAAACAGTAAAACCTTGTGTTCCAGGCATCAGAAAAAAAATCGTTTCCTTCAATTTTTAGTTTAATTTTCAGCCATGTAAAACATTATGTGTATGCTATGCCTACTGTACCTAACAGTGCTATTACAGCAATCCATGCAGAGCTCTATCAACGTTTCTTGTAAATTCAATCATGCCATTATATAACTTCATATAGCACACCTGAAACCTCTAAAACCGTTCATTCTATAGTCGGTCTCAGTGGTGAAAATCCACTAGTGGCAGGATGATATTAAAACTACAGAAAGCAACTACACTCGACCCTTATGTATTTTGAATAGATTAGAAGCATGGTATTTTCATGAATTTTGCTAAATAAAATGTAAATAAAGCCAATTACAAATCTTCCACAAAAGACAGATTCTATAAACATATTCTTGAAAAATGTAATCCTCGCATTTTTGGCTGATGTGATATACCAACTTAGCTTTAACGAAGACCTCTCGCTATTAACCATTAGTATAAAATTTTATTCATAATAACGCTATGGGAATACATATTGAAGTTCATTTTCTGTTTTATTTGAAACTTCAGGTAATTTTAATCCAATTTTTAATATATAACATTGTCTTAAGTCGTTTCTTATGACATTTTTCTGATTTAAGACACAGGAAATATTTTCATAATCATAAGATTTTTGTTATGATGTACTCATAAGATACTACTACTCATAAGTACTGGAAACATCACTGCAGAAGAAATTGCAAAGTAAATAAATTCATCAGATAAGTTATTATTATAAGTTGAAAATAAGTTAGAAAAAACTGGTGTACAGATTTCAGTATCTCAACTGATATCGAAGTTTTTAGATAGTAGCTACAATAATGTGAAACTACTATACTTTAAAAACAAAGCTGATAATTATCAAAGCTAAAAATTTCTAACTTCGTGCCCTTTAAGACAGGAAGTTTGCATCATAGCCATATATTTTGAATAATACATGTAAATTCTGATAAAAAGGTTTTGAAGGAACATATTGAACATTCCGGCTATTGAAAAATTTCAGATACCTCCTCTTGCGATAACAGCATAACTGAAACCTAGATTTTTTTTCTGTTTGGAGCAAAAACTATTCGCTATTACTGAAGTGTATTGATTAAATTTGAAAACATTTACTTTTAAAAATATCTATTTACTTATTACGATAGTAGATTTGTTCTATTCAACTGAATTCACTATTATGTGCTCTAGTTTCTAAACGCTAGGTTTAATAAAAATTAATTAATGTTAATAATGTTAATGTTATGTTATAATAAAGATATAATCCAATTACAATATCAGATTTTGCCCTTTATATTATAAGGTATTTCTCCCGCCTTCTTCGCATGCCTTTGTGGTGTAGTGGTCAGCACGCTCTATGCATAACCGAGAGATCCGTGGTTCGATTCCCGGCGAAGGCGTTGCTCATTTTTCATCTCTCCTGCTTCTAAATAACCTAATGACTCTACAATATGAACGAAGTATAACTTATAGTTTAGATACATCTGATCATTTTTCCAAGGAATGAATTCAATGCAAGAAAACTTGTAAGAAAGTAGAAGCAGATTTATTTCATTTCGCCTGTTGATACGTATAAAATTTAACGCAAATGAGGTAAGCAATGTTTTTTCTTTGTATCTTGCAGTAAAATAATCGTTATGGAAGAGCTAAAAAGTCTAAAAATGTGATAGACTTTACAAAAAACATGAAGTAAAAGAAATCTCTAGAAAAGGACTAAACTCACTGCTGAAGCAGAAAATTTTATGAATATATTATAATTTGATATTATAGAACTGTTTTTGCACTGCATACCCTTTAAATTGCATTTTTCAATCTGGGTCTACACATTTTTTAAGACAGATACATATTCTAAATCTTACATATATTTTGTGTTAATTCTAATAGATTGTAAGTGCAAACGGATAAGTGTGGAGTGCTTTTAACCAGGAAAAACCGAGACAGCAGATCGTGCATATGACCTGAGAGCTTTATATGAATTTGAGGATTCCATGTAAAGAAACACAAATATAAATAGTGCAAAGAAAGGAACAATTATGAAGGGCACCTAATTTATTACTGGAATTCGAGTAGTGGAATGAGACTCCTCAATATACATTACAAGAAATCTGAGCAAACAAAATTACACTCTTTAAAAAAAAATTGAGCTGGATATCGGCCTTTTAAGTAATGCTATATATCTCCTAGGTATGATCATTTTAAATCCGACAATAGTTCTTTACTTGGCAAAAAGGATACTTTGGATTGCAAAATAAGAGCTTTTAAAAGTATTTAAGCTGAAAGATAGTAACACAAATTTGATGTAAAATGCCTCATCGCCCTTTGTATCCTGAGTAACATGCTTAAATTATATTAGACAGTTGTAAGTAATTAAAGAGTGATTTTCTTTGACTATCTATGAATGATTCACTGTGCATGCATTCAGGAGAAATGAATCCTTCAGCAACATCCCGATCTATTTACAGTTACGCACTACCTAGCGTGTGTTAATTTAATTAGCAATAAGGTGGCTGTTGTAGTCAGTTTAATGAGGAGGAATTGAGTTGTTTAACGTGATGCAAAATTAGGTATTTAACAAGGAGAAGTATTAACATGTTTAATATGGAAGAGGATTAACATATTTAATACGGAGAAAGATTAAGACATTTATTGTTTCAATGCATTTTGATGGCTATTATTCACAGAGAAGAGTTAATTTGTTCCGAAAATTCGTAGTTTTAAATATATTACATATATTGGTTTAAAAAGATGTTAAATAAAACTGTAATGCTTGAAAAGGTTTGAGCTTTTACTTTGCTATAATCAACTTATCCATGTTTACTGTATTCGGAATTCGCTATAAATAAATATATTTTTAACTGCGATTTTTCAGTATTCGTAGTATATGGATTATGATCGTAGGAATGACATAACTGAGAAAAGAATCTGAGATTGTGTCTAATATAGGCCAGTCTATTTTATCAGGCTGAATGTGCAAATGAGTAAAGTATAATATTTACGGAATTTTGGACTGTAAAACAAAATAAATGCATTTAAAGGATTAATGCATTAATAGGTGCCATCCTATTTAAGTGATCATTTCTGTAAGAAATTGGTAAACTTAAAACAAGAAACTATTTACAAATGGAATCGAAGTTATTTGAATAAGGATTACTAACGCAAAATGCTAACAAAATTATTACCACTTGTTGAAAACTGGTGTTATGAAATCAAGCCAGCAGCTAGCTGAATTACGGAAAGTACTGTTATTATATATTACCTTACAAGTCACGAAAAAATATTTTCTTGAAATTAATTCCAAAATGTATGTAATATATATTACATACACATTATATATGTAAATAATGTAATATAAATTGCATGCGCATTATACATGTAAATAATGTAATATAAATATATGTAAATAATATGTAAATATACGTAAATAATAAATATATGCAATTCTTCTTCTTATGAGGCACTACAGCCTACTGCTCGTCAGTGCCGTAAATAATATAATATAAATGTATGTAAATAATAAATATGTAATTAATAAAATAATATGTAAATGATAAAATAATAATACATGCAAATAATAAAATAATAATGTGAATAGAAGGATGGGCTTTTTGCAGAACATTACCAAATACTCAAAAATGATAAAATTAATAAATGCGCTTTTACGATTTCTGTGTTAGATAGTTCGTAAAAACGTTGCCTCGTTTATTCATTTTTTTCTTCAAAGGGAAACAAATGCGCAATAAAAACTAGAGCAAAAAGTTTCAAGAAAGTAGGTCAGGCAATATTGAATTCAATTTAATAGCTAGTTCTATAATATCTCGATACACTGAAAGCAATAACCTGCTTTTTAAACTCTGGAAATTATTTAGATGATAAAAGAGTTATGGTTGTAATTATTGTGTTTTATAAAGTTTCATGAGAGTTTATTATAAAAATGAAATAGGAATTTCAAAATATTTTTAGGAAACATTTTCTGTAGAGCGTTTATACGGTATAGAAGAATCTATAAACTGAGATTATTTAATTTACTTCCTTTTTCAGCAATAACCGATGGGGAAAGAAAGTGCGGGTATTAACAAGTCTTCTGATTAAAAACGGATTATTTTTCTTGAATATGGCGTTAATTGTGGTGAGCTTAATAATCATCACAACATAATAATACCTAACATATTAACAGCAAATCATTTCAGGAAACACTTAAGTAGTCTTTTAGAATTATCGCAAGCAACACCATATATTTTCATATGACTAAATTACAGGTAAATAGAAATAGTGAAGAAGTAATTAAGTACAAGATATTTTTTAGTTTTGAAGAATATGAAATTGAATAAAATTGACTGAATTAAATTGTTGGTATGAAACTAAACATTAGAACTGATGAAATTAGAATCTTTGGTTTAATACGACTGATACTTTAAGAAATAATAAATACATAGCCTCCTGTAAGAAAACATAAGTTGTGATTTTATGTATGAATATAGTCTGTGTGCTAACGGTGCTTTTAATAAATCACACGAGAAGAGTAAATAATTTAAACAGGATTCTAAAATGAATAGGTATAAAATTTAAAGGTATTTGAATGCATGTTGAAAATCAAACTACACTTGGAATACAGTTTTCCTTTTTTCCCATAAAAATGTTTTGATTTATTTACTAACTTTATCATAGTTTATCAAAGAAATTTTATATTTAAAGCATTGATTAAACAAGAATCTGATTAATGATATACTTATGCTAAATAATTCTGTTTTTAATGAACTTATCAGAAGATTTATCATAATTGTTCTTTCGATGTTAATCCTGTGAAGGAATTTATTGGAGTGTTAATTATTCTTCTT
This sequence comes from Stegodyphus mimosarum, assembly GCA_000611955.2. Lineage (NCBI taxonomy): Eukaryota > Metazoa > Arthropoda > Arachnida > Araneae > Eresidae > Stegodyphus > Stegodyphus mimosarum. The sequence goes on from KK119579.1 coordinate 418,729, forward strand.
CTAACAGCCCATGACTTTATTCTTTGAAATATCTTACAATTATAACCTGGAAATGTATAATTAAAAGCATAACTTAAGTTTTTCTTTCGGAAAAATACGCTGAAGTATTATTTCACAATTATAACCCGGAAATAAATAATTAAAAGCATAACCTAAGTTTTTCTTTCTGTAAAATACGTTAAAGTATTCAAAGTTCCGAAGAATTTATTTTGCAGACGGTTTTGTGATAGTTTGTCTCTTATTCAAGTTGCACTGAGAAAAACATTCTTAATTAAAACGTCGGTATGACTTTAGATTTTCATTAAGAGTATATCCACGGATCAACGACGTTTGGCAAAATTTAAATAAACTACTATTCATAAAAATTAGAATGTCAGAAGAGATGATGAATTGAAACTTATGCTCATATTTCACTTTGACAAGTTCGAAACGATGAGAACCGAAATATAAGCCAAAAGGGAAATACTCAGCCGAATTCTGCCACCGCAAGCAGAAATAAAGACTTAAGTAAAATGAAGGTAAAACTGCTGAAAGAACAATAACGCCATTAAAGTGGAATAATGCAGGACCTCAACTCCTAGAATACTAGTAACGTCATAAGTACTCACTGTTGTAGAACAGAAAAATTCTTGGATAAATGATGTTAATCAGTTTCACTCTATTCTTCTTCTTGTACCTATCAGTTTCTGTGACTATGTCTCCCACATCTTCAACTGAAGTTAAACTTAGCGACAGTAAAGAATATGGGAAAAGCGCACCTATTGGGGGTTCAGAAATTTGTGTAAATTTTAAATAATAGTTTTAGTGATCAAATAATGAAACTGCTTATTTTACAAGCATTAATTTTTATAGTTCAATAAGAAGCACTATATTTTTCTATCTGTGCCTTACACGTATACTTTGTACAGCAGTCTTTTTATTTATATTTCAAACGTGACACTTAACAAAGCAAATGAAAATCTTTCATTTGGTTTCTAAGCTTCTTTACTTTCCGTACTGTAACTCTCCCAGTTGTCTAACAGTTCAGCTATTTATATATGTATCAGTAGACCAAAAATCAAATCAAGGTGTTTTAGTCCATAAATGCACAATTAAATTAAAAACTGTTTCCAGTTTAAAGAAAACAACATTATATTTTTAATTTCATAGTAAATGATATAAATATTTGTGCATGTCTGACTTAGACTAGTATCTACACACTCGAATGTTTCGAATTGTGGATAAGATATTCATTTCTTTGTATATCGGTATATGTCGTCCTGAGCGGAATGGTGCTTAGTGAATACTGACTGTTAGCCCAAAATGAGGATGTTGGCTCAACTTCCGTGTACTGCTTAGTCTTCTCAGTATGCGTATGTCCTTTCTTCTTCTTCGCAGTTGCAATATCGGTCCACCAGTTGTGGTGCACCCTGGGAAAATCTCTCGATGCTGAAATTACTAAATGACTAATGGGTTCGACCAACCCTGAAAGATAATTTCCACCAAGCTTCGGCCGTTTGAAACGAAACATATCGGCTAGTCAAGTGCTTTATAAATTAAAATATAGAAATCTAATTAAATTTAATTTTATTTTTGTATATCTACGGTAGGTTGGGTTATATTTACATCCTTACATAATTTTAAATGGATCATAAACCAACTAAGCTCAGTTAGTGTTTCCAAATAATACTTACTTCGATGTCAGTGAGAATTTAGATTTCTAAATTTACCAGTGTTTTCAACGGCTGTTGTATTTCGGTTGCGGAAATCTGCGCACAAACTTTTTCTAATTGTAGTACAGTGAGATATCTTATAAACCACGTTTTCGTCTGTATTTAACCTATCTGATAATGAACTAGTATATTTGCTGAAGAATTCAGGATTCCAATAATAATAGTTTTCATTTTTTTGTTCTTGGAAGTAATTTCAGACGTCTATTTTTCTCTCAGAGTAAAAATATAAACTGGCTCAGGAAGATACTAATAAGATCGCATAAGGCAATGCAATTATTCTAGAAATTAAACACAGGTTTGAGAGTTTTTAAACTATAAAAAAAACTTTTTTTTTTCTCAGTTCTAGATGAAAGTTTTTAGTTTATTGTTATATAATGGTTAATAAAAAAGGAAGGTTAAAAAAAGGAGTAAAAAGTAATAAAAGTATGATTAATAAAAAATAAAACAATAATTACAAGAAGATATGATGCAATATTGCTTATGAAGCCAACAGTTTTAACTTCATTTGGCCTTAGATTGTCAAAGAATGTGCTACATTTTGCAGTGCTCTCTTTCAATATTTGTAGGGTAGAGGAAAATACTTTCGTTTAGAGAAAAAGCTAAAAATAAACTTTAATGATTCATTACTTTTTTAATATTCGATTCAAGACAAATCAGGATTTTCATCTTTTGGAGTCTTGTCAATGCCAGAATTTGACAGCACTTTTTTTATTAAATAAATGAATTCAATTTTTAAATTCTTATTTAAAAAGTATTGTTTTGCTAGTAAATGGAATTTTCTTAAAGATATATGTTTAGGAAAGTACAATAATTTGTTGATAGATTAAGGTTGTTAACAAAATATATTACTCAAATCTATCTAGCTAAACATTTGAAGGCTCAGTTGAGATCATTGTTGTCTTTTAAAATGAGAATCAAAGAAAATGAAAGAAGAATAAAAAAAGTAATGAAGAAAATAAAAATAAAAGAACGAGTTTTACATATGTTTTGAAATTCTTGAATTAATACTGAAATTTTGTTTAATACACTAGAAGTGGTATTTTTTCGTAACACATGACTTTTCATTCTTGTAACTTAAACTTTTAATAATCGATTGGACAGCTGGTTCTATATAGGTATAGGTTCATGTCAACCTGAATGGAACATTCAATGGCGTTATTTAACTCGTATCTTAAATTGCAACGCATTGCTAATACAGTCGTTACATTAATCATTTAAAAATACATTAGCCATAAAATACAGTACATTAACAATGCTTTGCATTTTATAAGCTTTTCAAAATAATGCATAAATTATTAATTACAGTAAATTCACTTAACAGTGCAGTACATTAAGTATGCAGCATAATATATTGACTTCACAGCACGATGTATTAATCTAGATAGATTAAATTAAATCTGAGATCTACAAATGTTATGCCACTTACAATAAAAAGCGTCTATGAATGTCATTCACTGAGAGTGTTTCTAGATTGACATTATGAGAGTTCCGTGAGGCAATGTATAGTTGGAGCTGAATATTGTGACATTATTAAGCACGTTCTTGCGTTTTCGACTCTATTATTGGTTTACGAAAGCTAGTGTTCAAGAGTTGATTTCAGCAGGTGTTGTAGAGAAGTGTTAGGACATTAAAAGGTCAAATGGTCTGCTTTGCTTTTCTAGCCACGGGAGCATGCATGTGTGCCCATAATCCCAAATCTAAATACGTATGAAGAGAACAGACCATGTCTCAATTTGAAATGAGTGAGTGGCATGTTGCTCAACTTTTTTATTAATAGATGAGTGCGTCGACTTGAGTTAGCACTATCCCGATGTTCTTGTCGTTAGGCAAGTGGTCCCTGTAAAGCGGATCTTTTAATATAAGATCAGACAGGTAACTGAGTGCTTAATGTGAGTGACGTTTGCTGCTTCTTTTGCATGTAAATCTGCTCTCTCGTTGTCCTCAGTGCTTTGTAGGTGGGAATCCAGCACAGGAGTTTAGATTAAGTTATTGGAATATGGGAAAGAAAAAAAAAGGCTAATGGGACGGATGTCTTTAATGAGATCTTCCTAAGGAAAACTGGCTTATATTCACGTTACGCATGAGAAAATACACGAAAACCAATCATGCAACCAACTCCTTTGCTTAGGAATTAAACCGATCTGAAATCCAAATACTGAGCATCCTTAATTAAATGGTACGCTTTGCCTCTCTGGCCACAAAGACATGCACTTCTACATATATGTATAAGTTCCTGCCATTTGGACGCTGGTAGGACCGTATACGTTGTAGACAAAGCTTGTAAAAAATAATTTCAACTGAGTATCTTTCCACAAGCATGTTACTTCTACATCACAGAAGCCGTTAAAGAACATTTCTTACAATATACTAGAATTACGGTTGACCGATTGACTATCAAGTAGTGCTACGTAATTGCAGCTAGTTGCGTGTTGCTCTCGTAGAGAACTTTTAAAGTCTTCAATATTTTCTAACAGAAATTCGTTAGCATTTAAGTTCGACAGAAGGAACGCTGGAAAAGTAATTCAAGTCTGCGTGTTCCAATATTTGCACAGAAAATCGGAATAGTTCTTACCAATAATTGCTTTGCTTAAAATAACATAAATATTTACAGTAAAATTTACTTACGTTGCTGCGATTCGAGGGTATCATGGCGGAGGAGAGCTTTGTTTATGTCCTCCAAGGTGAGCACCCTGCATGGAAAGGCCTGATCTCGCGACCATCGGCCACGGCACCTAAATAAGAAAATAAGTTATTTAAACCACAAGTAGAATATTGCAGTTAATGGATAATTCAAATAATTTATTCTCATTTCGTTGTGGAGTTAATATGCAGATATGCCGTTCAAGCTCGTAATAAAAAACATTGTGCATGCAGCATTTTCGAAAGAAATGTTACAAATAAATGTACTTTAAAAGGCAAAAGAAATATCATTATCTACATTTTATTTTAAAGCGTTTTCCACGTCATTTGAAAAGCCATCAAATTCTTTTAAAAATCGTCTGCTTTGTTTATTTGTTTTCTTACATCTGAAGAAAGAAAGGAAACAATTTTATAATGCATAATGATATTAGCTTCCCAATCCAATTAAATTTTGTTTGCAGTACCTCATTCTAAAATAATTTGTGACATGATTTTTTAATCACGAATTTAAATGATCCATTCAGTATATTAAAATGCTTTTATCTGAAGTTTGGTTCAGGCATTCAAATAATTTAGTGGAAAACTTCGCAAATTTGTAATAAATTCCTGGTAACTTTGCAGTAAATTTGCTTTACTGCAAAATTATTTTTAATTCTGGCGTTAGCTTCATAAAAAAGAAAGAAAGAGCTACGTCGCGAAGTGCATTTAGTCCCATTTTTAGAAGATTAAGGCTGTACTGTAGCACGTTACATGTGCAAAAGACGAAAGGTATTGAGGAAAGAATAAAAGCTGTTTCATAGTTCCAATGACGCTCTTTAGAAGAACAAAAGTATAATTCTGTTTCGCGAAAGATTTATAGCAGCTCTTGGAAAATTAAATATGAGTGGTCATAATCTTGAAAGAAAATCTTCTCAGTTGACCTGTTTTAGAGTTATTTCCTTGTTGCATTTTTAAAGTCAGTCACTTAACTTTAGTTTTAAAGAATCGTAAAGTCATAATCAGCAGATGTATTCTTGTTGATTATAGCTTGGCTGTGTCTTTATTATTCCTGAAGAATGTTTGTCGTGTAAAATTGTTTGGTTATTCTCATAATAAGCCAAAGGGGCAATTAGGAATTCACAATCTCATTCTACGCAGTGGCTTTTACTTATCGAATGAACGTGAAGCCGACGTAAACCATAATTTGTGTGGAATTGCAGTTCAGTTTGGTTTATTTTAGCTGGAAATTATTAAATAGCTGATTCCCTAACATTTTTTATGTTGTGACTTTCCTTCAAATACAGTTTAGCCCATAGGGTTCAAATAAAATAGAAGTGTTAAATCTTCTTAATAATAGAAGTGTTAAACAACCCTTAGACAAAAAAAAAAGACGCACAACGACGCACCAAGAAGATATAAAGCAAATTGGACACAAATTGATATGCATACAGATTTCGACGGAAAATGCAAAATTTTACATTTTGGCTGCCAATGAATGTCGCTACAGCGCATCTGATCTGCGCAACTGGCAGGATATTTAAGAGGAGAAATTACGATTCCAGGTTATAAATTCTTCACGAATTTCATTCCATGTACTATGGTAGACAGTAACTATGCCTCACATACAGGTGCGCGAGCGATATGCGCAGATGTTAGAATTTTAAAGAGGTCATGTAGTTGGGCTCAAAGAAGCCGGTTGGTCTTATCAGCGAATAGCTCGACATTTGAGCAGGAGCGATGCCATTATTAGACGATGTTGGCAGGAGTGGGTGAACCATCGCCACACACAGTGTCAAGAAGGAAACGGTAGGCCTAGAGAAACGACAGAACGTGAAGATCGAGCAATCGTCAGAGCGGCACTCACAGCCCCAGATGCATCATTATCATCGATTGTAAGTGCAACTAGTGCTTCAGTGACCGCAAGGACCATTCATAGACGGCTCACAGAAAGAGGGCTGAGGTCACGGCGCCGCTTGCCATTGACCTCTGTACATCAACTACCATTAATCACTGTACAACGTCAAACCCGTTTCCAGTGGTATCGGGCTCATTCGTACTGGAATGTAACTGACTGGAGTAGAATAGTCTTCAGTGATGAGTCCCGCTTTGAACTGAGCCCCGATGACCAGCGAAGGCGAGTCTGGAGACGCCCCGGGCAGCAGTGTGATACCAACCTGACTGTCTTCCGACAGACAGGCTGAAAATCAGGAGTGATGGTCTGAGCTGTCATTTCATTTCATAGTAGGACTCCTTTGGTTGTCATCCGTCGCAACCTTACACCACAGCGGTACGTGGACGAAGTTCTAAGGCCCGTTGTGTTGCTCTTCATGTCGCGCAACCATGGGCTAACATTTCAGCAAGATAATGCCCGACCCCACACTGCACATGTTTCTACTGCTTGCCGTAGTGCTTGCCGAACATTTCCTTGGCCAGCAAGGTCGCCGGATCTCTCTCCTATTGAGCACGTTTGAAGCATTATGGGCATGTCCCTCCAACCAGCTAGGGATGTTGACGATCTAACGCGCCAGTTGGACAGAATTTGGCACGATATCCCTCAGGAGGACATCCGCAGCCTCTATCAATCGATGCCAAGCCGAATAGTTGCTTTCATAAGGGCCAGAGGTGGACAAATGCGTTACTGACTTTTTCACTTTGTGAAGCTCTATCACTTCAGTAAATCATCCTGTTCTTCTCAAACTGTAATCATTTGTTTTTTTGTTTTTCTGTACATGTACATCACTTCTACTGATTTTTGTCCCATTCGGATAATTCCTTCTTGGTGCGTCGTTTTTTTTTTTTTTTTTTTTTTTTTTTTTTTTTTTTAATATGTTCCAAAACCTACCACGAATACTTTAACCCTGAATTACAGCGAATGGTATATTAAACATAATTTCGTGCCATATGTGTAAGTACGATTTAATTCAATTGATAAATCGCTCAGCGTAAAAATTACCACTCATAAGTACATTAATACTCTTACAGTGCAGGATAATATTAGCTTTGTATTAGCTATTCTATAGTTTGCAATAATTTAAGTAATGCAAAATATATTAAACACAATAGGATACTTTTTGTCTCTCTCTCGTAAATATAAAAGTAAGGAATTCTAGCAGTTTAACCTAATTGTCAAGAAAAACAGAGTAATGAATAAATACGCTGTCGGTATTACACATTATGTTTAATTGTTTCAACCTATAATAGAAATACATTTCTCTCCAAACAATAAGCACGTGAAAGTAAGTTAGATAAAACTTGAAAAGTTATGATTTGCTTGATTAAATATTTCACATGAAGGCAGGCATCCAATAATGTTTAGTTATAATCAATAAAATGTATTTAACTCTATGTATAATCATTAATAATATGTCAGTCATATCTTGCCATTTCAAAAACTTTCGTATGCAAACAAATGAAAATTACTTTCATAAAGGAGATGACCACTTCTAATGCTCGTAAAGCTCTGTAACGAAATTCCATACTTTTATTTTAGTGGTCAAGTGCGCTAGTGAGCAATAACTGCCATTCTTCTAATAGGGCAGTTTACAGCGTTTCGAGAACAGCTTAAGGGGATACAAATGTAGAACTCCCACATCCAAGGACATCTCAAAGATTTTCAGTGGAACTGAGGTCGGGCTAAGAAGATGGCAACCAAGAGAGCAACGCCTTCACTCATGAGGTACTCGCCCACGTTGTTTGCTCTATGCGAATATGTATATACATGTTCACATACAGAACTATTCACTCTATGTGAACATTCATAAAAATAAGCTTTGGACGAGCTGCTATACCTACCAGTTGGGTCAATACCTCTTGAAACGTTGCGCAGGCTGGTGCGATATCTCAAAGAAAACGCAGCCTACACCATTAGATTACACGAACTGAAGGCGTAGTTTATATGATATTACTAAACTTTTCCTGCATTTTGTATTTTTTTTCTTCAGATTCTCAGAGACCTATCATTGGATTTCATAGCAAATCTTGACTCATCTATGAACGGCATGTTAGACAATTCAGCTACTTTTCATTTCGCATGCAAAAATTTCCACTTCAACTGTGCTTCTGTGGCTTTTATACTTAAAAGAGCACAACTCTTGGTACCCAGGCAATACGCTCTTTTTATGGGCTGTCTTCGCAGCACGATAGTCACCATACATTCGCTTTCCTTTCACTGTTGTAATCAGTGATCCTAAAATTGAAAATGCCGCTTTTTCATTGTCCTTGGTTGAAACTAAGCCGTACACTTATCATAATAGGATGCGGACGGATGAATAGGAACAGGTCTTCGAACTAATTATCCACTTACTTGAAATCGTCTCCAAAAGAACGAAAATGCAGTCAACACGAAAGAAAATAGCTACATCTCTAATAGACTCTTCTATTAAACGGCCAGCATTGAGAACAATCTAGTTAGCTTCTTTCAGATATTATATATATATATATATATGTAAGAAAAATAAAGAATATGTCTAAGATTAAATTAACAACGTAAATTTCTCTTCTCAATTCTAAAAATAATAACCTCTCTACGCACTGCGTCATTTCTACATTGATCCATGCCATCTGGCACTTGCATAATTCTGATGATGTAAATGGAACTAAAAGTGAAGTAACCAATAATAATTTTACAGAAGTAATAACTATCCAATCAAAATGCATTGCAAACCAAAACTAACTCAGTCTGAATTGCGATTTCACCCTGAACGTAACGCACTTGCTCTTTACGCTTCTGTCTAGTTGGATTGCTGTCTGCTGCTTTCTTCTTTCTTACTAAAATTGATCTAAAATGTGAGCTATTTTGGAATAGGCACATTTCATGTGCCAAGTTGATTGTGGCCACAACAAGCGGAAATAAAAAATGAAGATTTAATCTGCCTTCGCCTCCAATTTCCTATTCGTTATATATCAACACTTCTACGACGTTAAATTTCCAGCTGGTCATTTCTTCAAACTTTTTTTTTATTATTATTTCAATGAGTCGACAGGATTCGAACCTGTGCGGGGAAACCCCAATGGATTTCGAATCCATTTTATGGTTAATGCATAAAATGAATTTTATGGTTAATGCATGTTAAAAATTCTGAAGTAAATGACGAGCAGGAAGAAGAAGTGTTGATCTATAACGAATTGGAAATTGGAGGCGAAGGCATATTAAATCTTCATTTTTTATTTCAGCTTGTTGTGGCCACAATCAACCCGGCACATGAAATGTGCCTATTCCAAAATAGCTCACAGTTTAGATTAATTTTCAATAAGAAAGAAGAAAGCAGCAGACAGCAGTCCAACTAGACCGAAGCTTAAAGAGCAAGTGCGTTACGTTCAGGGTGAAATCGCAATTCAGACTGAGTTAGTTTTGGTTTACAATGCATTTTGATTGGACAGTTAATACTTCTGTAAAATTATTATTGGTTACTTGACTTTTAGTTCCATTTACATCATCAGAATTATGTAAGAGTCATATGGCATGGATCAATCTAGAAATGACGCAGTGCGTAGAGAGGTTATTATTTTTAGAATTGAGAAGAGAAATTTACGTTGTTAATTTAATCTTAGACATATTCTTTATTTTTCTTACA
>KK119579.1:428709-484067 GCA_000611955.2 Stegodyphus mimosarum
CACAATCAACTTGGCACATGAAATGTGCCTATTCCAAAATAACTCACATTTTAGATTAATTTTCAGTAAGAAAAGCAGCAGACAGCAGTCCAACTAGATCGAAGCGTAAAGAGCAAGTGTGTTACGTTCAAGGTGAAATCCCAATTCAGAGTGAGTTAGTTTTGGTTTACAGTGCATTTTGATTGGACAGTTAATACTTCTGTAAAATTATTATTGGTTACTTGACTTTTAGTTCCATTTACATCATCAGAATTATGTAAGTGCCATATGGCATGGATCAATCTAGAAATGACGCAGTGCGTAGAGAGGTTATTATTTTTAGAATTGAGAAGAGAAATTTACGTTGTTAATTTAATCTTAGACATATTCCTTATTTTTCTGCCTTGCTCTTTACGCTTCTGTCTAGTTGGATTGCTGTCTGCTGCTTTCTTCTTTCTTACTAAAATTGATCTAAAATGTGAGCTATTTTGGAATAGGCACATTTCATGTGCCAAGTTGATTGTGGCCACAACAAGCGGAAATAAAAAATGAAGATTTAATCTGCCTTCGCCTCCAATTTCCTATTCGTTATATATCAACACTTCTACGACGTTAAATTTCCAGCTGGTCATTTCTTCAAACTTTTTTTTTATTATTACATATATATATATATGCGGTCGGAAGTTTTAGCTCACAGCTCTTCCTCGTCGTCCTTCGTGCGCTCGAACGTCCTCACAAGGTAAGCTTCTCGACCTAGGGGATACGAGACTACTTAATCAAGAAATAACTAAAATCTTCTTTTAAAAATTTTCTTCCAGCAATTAAACTCATCTACTCAGATTTCCGTAAGACGGCGTCTTCAACAAATCAACAAATGTCTTATTTATATACACTCTTAGATAAAAAAAAACGACGCACCAAGAAGGAGTTATCCGAACGGTACGAAAATCGGTAGAAGTGATGTACATGTACAGAAAAACAAATGATTATAGTTTGAGAAAAATTGGATGATTTATTGAAGTGATAGAGCTTCACAAAGTGAAAAATTCAGTAAAGCGTTTGTCCACCTCTGGCCCTTATGCAAGCAGTTATTCGGCTTGGCATCGATTGATAGAGGTTGCGGCTGTCCTACTGAGGGATATCGTGCCAAATTCTGTCCAACTGGTGCGTTAGATCGTCAACATCCCGAGCTGATTGGAGGGGCCTGCCCATAATGCTCCAAACGTGCTCAATAGGAGAGAGATCCGGCGACCTTGCTGGCCAAGGTAATGTTCGGCAAGCACTAAGCAAGCAGTAGAAACATGTGCATGTGGGGGAGGGCATTATCTTGCTGAAATGTAAGCCCAGGGTGGCGTGACATGAAGGGCAACGCAACGGGCCTTAGAACTTCGTCGACGTGCCTTTGTGCTGTAAGGTTGCGAAGGATGACAACCAAAGGGATCCTACTATAAAATGAAATGGCACCCGAGACTATCACTCCCGGTTGTCGGCCTGTCTGCCGGAAGACAGTCAGGTTGGTATCACACCGCTGTCCGGGGCGTCTCCAGTCTCGTCTTCGCTGGTCATCGGGGCTCAGTTCAAAGCGGGACTCATCACTGAAGACTATTCTACTACAGTCAGTGACATTCCAGTGCGAATGAGCCCGACACAATTGCAAGCGGGCTTGACGTTGTACAGAGGTAAATGGTAGTCAGCGCAAGGGGCACCGTGACCTCAGCTGTCTTTCTGTGAGCCGTCTATGAATGGTGCTTGCGGTCACTGAAGCACTAGTTGCACGTACAATCGATGATAATGATGCATTTGGGGCTGTAAGTGCCGCTCTGACGATTGCTCGATCTTCACGTTCTGTCGTTGCTCTAGGCCTACCGCTTCCTTCTTGATGCTGTGTGCGGCCAATTCTTCTGCCAATATCGTCTGATAGTGGCATCGCTCCTGCTCAAATGTTGAGCTATTCGCCGATAAGGCCAATCGGCTTCAAAGCCGAACTACACGACCTTTCTTAAATTCTGACATCTGCGCGTATCATTCGCGCACCTGTATGCGAGGCAAAGTTACTGTCTACCAGAGTACATGGAATAAAATTCGTGAAGAATTTATGACATGAAATCGTAATTTCTGCTCTTAAATATCCTGCCAGTTGCGCAGATCAGATGCTCTGTAGCGACAACAGTTTATTCATTGGCAACCAAAATGTAAAATTTACATTTTCCGTCAAAACCTGTATGCATATCAATTTGTGTCCAATTTGCTTTATATCTTCTCGGTGCGTCGTTTTTTTTTTGTCTAAGAGTGTATTTGGGGAAACCAAAACATAATCAGTCACATCGTACAGTATTTGCATATTCTGTTCTACAGTCATAGTAAATATCACCCAATAAAATGAAGCACGCGTTTCAAAGCTCAGAATCGTATCACATGTTTAATTTTTGGATATAGTAGGTGCAGAAACAAAGAAAGATGAGTTAAATATTGTCCAATCACGGATAGTACCATTATGATCTTTTACCGTTAAATTTGTTCTTATCTGAAAGGGTATGACTCTAAGATCATATGAGGCGTGAATATCTACAGTCTGAGAAGACGCAGGAATTTTCGCATGGACCACTTTAATCCCTGTCCCTTCACATTTGGTTACATCAGTCGAAGCACGCCTAAAGGAGTTCGTGCTTACAGGCAAGGTCAGTTGACAAACAAGGTTATGATCTTTCCAGACTATGAGTCTCTGATATCATGGAAAATCGGAACTTGTTGTATAGTAACCTTGTTTACAGCTACAATGGAAAGACAGTACTGCGCAGTTTTCTGTTGTAATTCCTTGTGGTACAGTGCGTTCTAATTTAGCTTGTATTCTGAAACATGTAAGCCTCGGATAAAAATCAACAGGTGTGGTATAAAAGCTGTACATTCAGCATTATATTTAGGAGTAGGTAAATTTGTTTTAAAAAATGAATCACAGGAAGTACAATTTTTTATGGTAGATTTTTTTATAATAAATAATTTCATTTTACATCTATTTTTCATTACAAATTATCTTTCCCATCTTTGTTAGTCTAACGATTAGTATAAGATGGTGTTTTTTCTAATGTGCAAGAATGAAGACACACTAGTGATGAAACATACCCATCCGTAAGGCATGTTTAAGCCTCGTGTTGGAGTAATATGTTTTATCACGATCCATCAAAAAGGGCATTAAAATTGAAATTCATATATTTTCACGCTTTCCTTAATTTTATATTGATGACGTAACAAAAATTGTGTACATTTTTTGACATTCACATCATTTCTTTTGTTGCTTTTCTTAAACATCAAATTCTTTCGGAAATAAATCTATAACTTATTAAAAGCTATAAGATTAATTCTTTCCAATTAATTTTTTTACATGTGCTGAAGCAAAAGACTGGAAATAGTACTAAGTATTTGAAAACAAATGGAAAGTTATTTCTCCTAATTTAGTAAAAATTACACGAATTTCCACAACATAAACAAAAAGCGAATTCCATGGAAATCGTCTCAAACCTGATGATATTGAATAGTAAATAGCAGCAACGCAACCGTTGCCTAGAAACAAACTCAGTGAAAATGACAAAAGAATTTCATTTTCTATTCTGCGTCAATTAAACAGTTGCGAAAAGTACTTTTCGATCGGATGAGACTTTTAATATGGATACGTATTTTGTCTTCGTGACTAAGTTTGAATGTGATTAAAATCAATGCTGAAATACACTGTGTAAAAACGATATATAACATATTTGCAATGCCGCTTTTCCTAATTGTATTTACATCAGTTTCACAAGTTACTAAATATTAAACTCAGTTTAAATGTTTTAAATTTTATTTCATCAATCTTTTATTATTTAACCATAATGCTTCGTTTTGGAATTCGCTTCCAACTTCTGAGGCCTGATTTTAAAACTTACTGTATAAGGTATATCTCCCACCTTCTAAGTGTGCCTTCGTGGTGTAATGGTCAGCACACTGAGCCGGTATTTCAGAAGTCCGTGGTTCGATCCCCGGCGAAGGCAATGCATATTTTTCATCTCTCTCTCTTGTTCCAAAAAAATACCTAATGTCTCTACAACTGTGAGTTTTGTAACAAATGTTGGATTTAGTTTAATTATACGCATTAACGAAATATTGCTCAACAGTAATTACACAGATTATTTATATTTTTAAATTTTCGAACCTTCAACAAGCAGTCAGCTTTCTAAGTATTCCTCGAATTAATGATTATTCCTCTAAAAATAAGATAAATTTTCTTTTGGTATTATCGCGGTTGGCAACAGAATCAATTCCATGCAAGGTATCATTGTAATTGAAAAAATGCGAAATGCAGAAGCTTAACAGACTCCTGCAGCTTCAGAACTTTGTCATCTTTTCTTGACAGATGACAGATACATTAGGAAAATTCTTCACTTGTTTCCATATTCCATATTTTCCAGGTTTTTTTCAAACTCTTTAAATTCTTAGTAGCGTACCCCCCGAGGTGAAATTTCAGCCCTCATAAATAGGATTTTTACAGGATCTTTAAGCACATCACGGATGACTTATCAGAGTGGTTGCTAAGATAAAATTAAAGCTACAATTAACTAGCAAAGTGCAACAAATGAGCTTACCTATGACACTTTTCATAGCTCTGCAGTACTACGAACTAGTCGAGCAAGGAATTGTTACCCTTTTAACCTTTTCTCCTTTCTTAACTTCATTTTTTAATACTTTCTTAACCCTCTTGTTTATTTCTTTGCTGGTGTCGGAAGAGAAAATACTTTCTAATTCTGTCCACTAACGCACCATATATAACCTTAATAAGATCAGGAAATTGTTTCAAATGTGGTCAGATATTCACATTTGCTTTCATTTTTTTTTTCTCAAATTACTTTCTTATCAGATTTTTTTTTTTTCTTTTTGGTAAATTAGAACATTTTTATTCTGACCCACCGCACATCATTTCGACATACAAAATTTGAACAATGGACCAACTTCCTCATTTGGTAGGCTTTGGCAGTAATCTAATTCATTAATTAGTGCTGCTGCAGATTTTTATGTTTTTTCAGGTTCAAACCCTCGCCATTTTACTCCGTGATTCATTCCTGGCACGAAAGAGTCCACGTTCATAAGCCTCTAAATAAGTTCTCCACACATAAACTCTTCCACAAATTAGGAAGGGAGTGAAGGTGCTGTCTTTGTTAAACAGGATGCTTATTTCTTTATATGCTCGGCAAACTTTGTGCTCTCGACATCACTGAAACAGAGCGTAGCGCGGACGTCGGTTGTCAATGGCTTTGCTTGAGCTCCTTAACCATGAATTTTTATTTTGTGAAACTTCCGACAAACCTTTTTTATAGAAATGGACAAGTTAAGTTCTGCTATGATTTCAGTATTCATTGACTTACGCTTTTCGCTTAGAAACTCTTTTATCACTATTTAGATTCATTAGGTTGTCGATGCAGGAAACATGAAAAATGTGCAATATTCTCGCCGGGTCCCAAAATTTCTCGCCGAGCATGCTTCCAATTACGTAATAACGGTACGCAGTAAATAAATTTTTTCCCACTTGAAGGGCTACGAGGGCCTCTGGGCCCAGTCTGTAAATGCAGGTGGTGATGAATTAATCTTTACCTCTTTTTAGTTCGGGGGCTAAGTACAGGCATTGGATTTGTAGAACCAGGAAGATGAAAAATATGCAATCTCTTTCCGGGATTTAAACTCTAGACCTCCTGATTGCTAGTCGGACGTGCTTTCATACACAACGAAGACTCGTGTTAAGGAGGAAGAAAATATAATTCTAACATCCTTTTTTGATTATTTCTACTTACCTCAACAAATACTCCGACTAGACTCTTCGCTTTACAGGTTTATATAGGCATGAACCTGAATATTGCAAACCCCAATATATCGAAAAGGCTACTTTCCTCGTAAAAGGTACGCTATACAGACGGAGAGCAACAATTTGCTCTTTTTTGAAATCCGATATATTAACATTTTTCCTAATTCTAAGTCTTTGCGTCTGAAATCAGGCTTTTACAACATAAAATTCAATCTTCAGACTGTTGCTGTTGATAAAATAAAAATTTTCAACTGGAATTGCATATGTTGGTTTGAAGTGTAGAGTTTTATATTAGCCAAGTGTTTCAGTTTTCATTAACCCAACCCAGTTCTCTGTACGTAAATTCCAAGTGTTTTAGCCTTCAGGGCATTTTAATGTTAAAATTCAATAAAATATGATGACTGCATCACTCAAATCTGTTATATTTTTTAGAAAACGTCCCTGCATAAATAGCTGTATGAAGCAGCTTTCAGATGAATTGAATGATAAAGGAGAAAATTTTAATTTGATTGCTCAAATGTTAGTAAGAGTGATTAAAATAAATATGAAGTGCTTGTTGTTTATTCAAAGAGATTAATTTAATTGCGATTAATATTTTCTTGATCACATTCCGGCAACAAAAAGAAGAAAAATAATTAGGAAAAGTGAGTTTCTTATTTATATGAGCAACAACAACTTGATATTTACAATGTAATTTTTGTCTTTTCTTAAGTAACTCTTTTTGTACTTCATAAACCGATAAAAAAATTTTTAATTCCGATAAAAATTAATTTAATTTAATTTTTTTAATTATGTTTTCTAATTAAAAATATGATTTAAAATTTACAAATCTCATCATTTTTCTTAAATAGGGCAAATTATGAGGACAGTTTATATGACGAAAATGAGCATTTTTCTCCTTTTTGAATCTTTGGGGATAAGGCATGCTTAAAATATCTCTTTTTAAAAGGTTTCATTGGATTCTAAATCAAACCGAAGCTAAGATAATTTTCAGTTAGATACCAGAATGTAAGCAAAATTTTGATTTTCTCTTACATATTCTTGTGTACAATGGTATAATGAAAATGTTTTTCTGGTTGCGATTTGACATTAGAAGTATCTTTAGCGGAGTTCATCTAAATTGTTGTATTGGTAGGTTATGTTTCGGTGAGCTACCACTTTATATCTTCCACACGTCCTTAGAAATAGTCAGTTTCCAGACATGTGCCATTCGATGTGTTCTAAGAATTTTAATCTGCCTCTAAAACTGTGACTATTCTTTAACAAAGAGAGGGATTTAAAAGCAGATAATATACTTCTTAATAGTTTTAATCCTTACTTTTTAGCAAGGTAGCCAAATGATATAATTGAAAATGCATTTAATGTATAATACATCTATTCAAATATTACGAGTATTTTAAGCCTTTTTCTAATTAAACTTAGTAAGCAAAGCGGAAGATTTTAATATTTTTCATAGAAATATAGGAGAAAGATGATGAAAAGCTTGTACAAAATTAAGGCATTTTTTAATTTGCTAGTTGCGTGAATACGAGCCAGTTTCCTTTAAAATGTCCTCCACGAAGGCATCCGTTCCCCTTAGGCAGTCCCTCTTGTGCTTCGTTATATTCGGATAAATTAACCTAATATAAGCTTGGCGCGCTGTATTTTTGTACTGGTTAACTGACGGATTCGAGTGTCGATTCCTGGCAAGCTGATATTTAACATTTGCTTCTTGAAACGAATTCCAGTAATCTTTAGAAATTTGAACTTGAGTGTTGACTAGAGTGTTACTTCTATATCGCTTTTATGTTAGGTTGATTCATTAAGACAAAGTTCACGAGGACTATGTATCAAAGAGGATACATGCCTTCCTGGAGTACTTCGAGGAGGGAAATGGCTAACATTTAGCTTACACATGGCGAAAAACATGAAATCTCTCATGCAGCTAGTCCGTTTGCTGAAATCTGAGTCCGTGTTGAAATTCCAGGGTTCAGCGATCTTACCGGTCACCCGTTAACGATATTACTTTGACCAATGTTTAATGACATAGTT
Source organism: Stegodyphus mimosarum (assembly GCA_000611955.2). NCBI lineage: Eukaryota > Metazoa > Arthropoda > Arachnida > Araneae > Eresidae > Stegodyphus > Stegodyphus mimosarum. Next base: position 436,544 of record KK119579.1, read on the forward strand.
AGACGTAAAACGTAATAGTCGTCATATGGTCTCTCTTTTTGAGTTAGCATCAAAAGAATTAGTCGTTAGAGATCGGTATAGAGTTTTCTTTGCACTGAATTTCTGTAACTGCCTGGACTTCTTTACTTATATTATCAACAATAAATTAGTTTTGTTTCTCATTTATACACATTTTATTAAAAGCTAATTAGCAATTTAAAAATTATGTAACTTCACTGGAATTATGGTACGAATAATCTGAGTATTCACTGGTATGATTAATCTGAGTTTCATTTAGACCATTTTGATCTCAGATATTTTTCTCAAAAGGTCTTTTCCAGGAATCATACCTAACTGTAACGTTAGCAGCATTGCGTGCTTACATACTGAGCAAATCCATAAAACTACTTGATTTGCTTTAAACCTGTGGAGATTTATTTAATTTACTCAACAGTTAATTTTATTTTGCAACAACCTTTCTTGTCGTTTTTGCTGTCAACTCAAGCTTTCTTGTCAGGTTGGAAGTGAGTTAGAGCGCGTGTTTTCATATGAGGTAGATAGAAGTTAGGATTTAAGGAAAGGTTTGAGAAAGTCAATCTAGAGCGTGTTCTGCCTCCATGAAGGTCACGTTGCTATCCCTGATTTACTAGCGATTAAAGTTCTGGGGCGTTGAGCACTTCTTGCCATTAGGCTCGTTTACGCCGACTTTCGAGTCAGAGCCATCCTGAGCGTTATGTAACCTGTGAAGCCGTTGGGCTAAACTTAACTCATTCCATTTTAAGCTATTCGTTTTCTTTTTGTGTTAAGCCAAAAATGTTGACTTTTGAAAGCACGAGTGGGTGCCATCTGCGAATTTTAATTTGAGTTAATAAAGGGTTCTTTACACCCTTTCTCATATTTAGGAAAAATTTCAAAAATCATTATAGAGTCATTGTAAACATAAGTCACACACAGAAAATTTTCCCATTAGTCTTCAACATACTGCCGACTGTTAGATCTTTAAAAATTTTAAGGATTGGGTCGTAAAGTAGCTATTGTAGTACTCTATTGTGAAGTAGCTATTTTATAATGATCAGAGAAATTTCACACAGCATTTTAAGTTCCACATACATAAAGCATTGCATGATATTTTAGACATTGCCATTTTATTTTCGGAAACGAAACAATTATTCAAGCAGAATATTAACAAGACTAACAAGCAGCGTGTCTAATGATATTCAGAATGTGGTCAGATCAACTATTATCAAGAATTAAGGTTTAAACTAATTTAATACTTGAGGACCTCAGAGGGACGTTGTAAGTGGTAGAAATTGCGTTTGTTGTCCTATTAGACGTATTGAGTTCTTACGTCTGAAAAAGAGATCCTGATGCAGAAACTGCAAGCACGATGAGGTAATATATATGTTCCTAGCAAATTAAGCGAAAATAATTTAAAAAAAAAACAATGCTCGATAGTCAGAATGGAAACAATGAACTCTAAAAAGTACACCTGAAAAACTGTGATTTAGGTCTTGTAGAATAGACTTCTTCAACTTCACAACGGAAAGAAAACAATTCGTAGTAACAGAATATCAGAACGAAAGATAATCGTTACTCGGAATTCGGATTTCTAGGTCTTTCTTTTGAACAGAAATGAACTATAAATCGCTGCTCGCAGTCAAAGAGTATAGATATTTTAGTTACAGAGATACTGGTTAATGTTATGATAAATACTAATTTTGAGTTGCTATTGTTGATCCAGTTCAACCAAGGGCAAAAATTCAAATCTATTTTAACCAAGGATAAATAGCCAACACTCATTTCATAAAAATATTTCTTCGCCTTAGCATTGAAAAAAACAGATGATTTATCTTCCCATTTAGTCAACTGGCATGATGTACTTAATTAAAATTACATCTCGGAATTACATTTATCCCTTCAACAAGGCAACCAGAATAACAGAGATCAAGTTCTTCCAAAATTCATGTACATTGCGGAAAAAAAAGGGGGCGACAGTTCTATTTCTCCCGTTCTACTACGCCGATTGACGAAATTCAACTTACGTTTTTCATGTATCGAAAGCTCGATTTAGGGTATATATTAGATTTATATATAGCATTTTTCGAATATAGGTATTTTGAAACAAAAATCGGACTTTCTCTGAGATGGCATATCAATTTTCTTCCCTATTCTGATTCTATGACTCAAGTTATGCCTAAATATTAAATTTTGTAAAATGTGGTGCAAAATTTAAGGAGAAATTAAAAAATTTATCTTGGCGCATGTATTCTTAGTTTGCGCCAAGAATAATTCACTTGGCGAACTTCTTAATATATGGCAACCTATTTTGCTTTCCCTTTTTACATTGTGCGTGAGCGAGAAAAGTGTCACATCGTCCTACTTTCAAGTAACTTTAACCAAGTGCCTAGACCACATTTGATGTTATTATCGCTTTCAGCAAATATGCCAAATTTCAAAACGCGCCAATATATAAATTCACGTATATTTTCGGAAATTTTTAATAAAAAAACTCTAATTTTTTGCACGTATGCTTAGAAATACATGTACTTTAAGATGATGGTAAAAATTTTCTAGCTTATAATTCAACAATTTTTTCGAAAAAATTTATAAAAATTATTTAAAAATACAAATTTTAAAATAAATAATAAAGGACGATTTTTATTTGGAATGTGCCTAAATTTCGAAATGTGAAAGGAAGAACCAAATAAGTTTAATAAAACAAAGATTAATAAATATATACCAAATTCAATTAACACTGAGGAGCTAAAATTTTGAGAGCTAATTTTTTAAAAACTACTGGCGTGATTTTTACAAAATTTGGCAGTTTGGCATAATTTGAGTCGTAGAGTCGAAGTATGGAAAAGTCATTTCAGAAAACGTCCTATTTTGTGTCAAAACACCTACATTAGAACATTTTTATATGTAAATCTAATATCCTAAGTTGCGCTTTCAAAACGTGAAAAACGCAAGTTGAATTTCGTCAATCGGCACAGTAAAACGGGCGATATAGAACTGTCCTTTTTTTTTCCCCTCAGTGTGTACATATATCGTCGCGTACGCCGTGATTTTATTAGGGCTGTTTTTTCTTCACGGTTGGACAAGGTGAAACATATCCACTTATTTCCTAGAAATCATACCCAAATGGGTAATGGTTCAGTAATAAAAATAATTAATTACTAAAAAGCTGAAAAAAAATCATGTAGACTGCGAAAAACAATGGGACAGTTCTATATTTCCCTTCTACTAGGCCTATTGACGAAATTCAAATTGCGTTTTTCATGTCTCGAAAGCGCAACTTAAGATATGTATTAGATTTATATATAGCGTTGCTCTAATATAGGTATTTTGACACAAAATCGGACTCTTTCTGAAGTGACATGCCAATATTGTGCCATATTTCGATTCTACCAAAATTCATTATTAATTATTATTAATGATTAATTAATTAAATTACGCCCGACTACCAAATTTTGTAAAAATCGCGCGAGTACTTTTTAAAAAATTAGCTCTCAAAACTTTAGCTCCTCAATGTTAATTGAATTTGATGTATATTTATTTATTAATATCTCTTTTTCTATAAAACTTACTTAATTCCTTCTTTCACATTTCGAAATTTAGATTCAATCCAAATAAAATTCGCCCCTTTTTTATGATTTATTTAAAAAAAATTTTTAATTTATAATTTTAAGTAATTTTTATAAATTTTTCGAAAACATTTTTGAAATATAATCTATAAATTTTTACCATCATCTTAAACTAGGTGTATTTCTTAGTATACCTACAAAAAATTAGAGTTCCTTATTCAAAATTTCGTAAGACATATGTGAATTTATATATTTGTGCGCTTTGAAATTTGGCATATTTTTTAAAAGCGATAATAACACAAATGTGGTTTACGCACTTTGTTAAAATTATTTGAAAATATGAACGATAGCGTTTTTTCCGCTCGTCTGCAATGAAAAAAAGAAAAGGAAAATAGGTTGCTATAAATTAAGAAGTTCGCTAAATAAATTATTCTTGACGAAAACTGAAAAAATTCACCAAGATAAATTTTTGAATTTATCCGTAAATTTCGCACCAAATTTTAGAAAATTTATTATTTAGGCATAACTTGAGTCGTAGAATCGGAATATGAAATAAAATTGTATGTTATTTCAGAAAAAGTCTGATTTTGTGTCAAAATACCTACATCAGAAGAATGCTATATATAAATCTAATATATATCCTAAGTCGTGCTTTCGAGACATGAAGAACGCAATTTGAATTTCCTCAATCGGCCCAGTAAAACAGGAGATATAGAACTGTCCTTTTTTTTTGAAAAAAAAGTCCGAGGGGTCTTTGTTTCTGAAGGACTATTGTTTTCGTTTTGTGATTTTGCGTTGGAAACATTAAAAGTCTGAATCACTTTTCAAACTGTTGCCACCAAATCTTGCAGCCCTGTATTATATTTAAAGTACTTAAATAATGAGGATTCTGCATAAATGTATGTATATTTCTCAAAGTGTGATAAAACAATGGTACGTAGAGCCATCCAATTTTGAATAACGTACGTTTCCACCCGAATAGGCGCATCTGGAAGCCCAAATTTGGAATTTGGAATACCCTTTGTTGGAGATGACCGCTGCCTTACGCCTCGGCATTGATTCAAAGAGACTTTGGATGTGTTCTTGGGGTACAGCAGACCAAGCAGCTTCCACACGTTGCCAAAGTTGATCTGGTGTGGCAACTTGGCATGTAATCTGGGTCAATCGTTCAGCAACCATGGACCACATGTTTTCTATCGGCGAAAGATCTGGAGAGCGAACCGGCCAGGGAAGCAATTCAATCTGGCGATTGACGAAAAACCCTTGGATAATGCGCGCCACGTGTGGTCGCACATTATCCTGTTGAAATGTGGTTGTGGGCAAGCCCTGAAGGTAAGGAAGGACAATTGGCTCCAACACCTCGGAGATGTAGCGCTGGCTATTTAAAGTACCGGCAATGCGTACTAGAGGAGTGCGAGAGTGATATCCAATACCTGCCCATACCATAATAGCCGGCGCAGGACCAGTGAGGCGGTGCATAACGCAGCTGCTCAGCATCCTCTCTCCACGGTGTCTCCAGACTCGAATCCGACCATCGTGTTGTTGCAGACAGAAGCGTGACTCGTCAGTAAAGACAATTTCATTCCATTTTGCCGTCCACATACTTCTTTCATCGCACCATTGGCGGCGAAGACGTCTGTGGTTCTCCGTCAAGGGTAGACGAAGCAATGAACATCTTGCGGACAGACCACTCTGCTGTAAACGGTGTCGAATGGTGCGCGCAGACACTGGATGATGCGTTACAGACTGAATGGGCTGTGCTATAGTTCGTGATGTGGCTGAGCGATCCGTCGCTGCCATGCCCACAATGTTCCTGTCATCACATGAAGTGGTGCACTGAGATGGATGCGATCGAACACGTCGGTCCGTCGTACCCTCTTGCATCCAACGGTCACATATCCGCATTACAGTTGTTTGGTTTCGTCCAGCATAATTACCGATTTCCATGAAAGATAATCCACACTCTCGGAAGGCCATTATCCTTCCTCTGTCGAACTCGGATACTTGATCAAACGATGATCGCTATTTACTACGAAGCATTATTGATTTTTTTTTTTTGAAAAAATCACAAGAAAAACAAAATTGCCGAACTTGAAATCGTCGAAAACTCCAAGCCTTAAATAGCGCTTTGAAGTGGCGCCCAAGGCGCGCGTGATGTGCGTCTGCGCTGAAATTCCAATCATTTCCATATCTCACCTCCGCTAATGCATGTTGTAAATTTCATGTTATTTGCATGCTTCCTTTAGGGTGTCGCATTTACGGTGGCCAGCAGTGTAATTAAATAATGAAGAATCGGCATAAACGTATATATATTTCTCCTAGTGTGATAAAACAACGATACCTAGAACCATCCAATTTTGAATAACGTACGTTTCCATCCGAATATGCGCATCTGGAAGCCCAAGTTTGGAATTTGGAGTTTGTCTTATTATCTATTTCATATTTTGTAAAACTTTAACGAATTGTTGATGAACAAACTCAAACGATTTAAAAGCGAGCAATTGCAACCCTCTACGGGGGGAAAAAAGAACCATTAACCGTTTTATCTAAAACGCGCGGAATTGTATATCGGAAATTCTAAAGATATTCTCATTTTAAAATTATTTTGCGATATTGCTGTTGAACTGAATTTTATGGTTTAAGTGCGAAGAACATGATATTTAGTAAATAAAGATAACGTACAAAACGTTAAAAAATTTGGACGTAATATAATATCTGAAACCTTTTCGGGTTTTTTTTCCGGAGTGTACCTATGCAGATGCAATTTTTAATATCTTAGCCCATGTTGAAGTCCTAACAGCACGAGAGCCATAAACTTTCTGATAACAAAGCAAGAGTGTTGTTGTTGTCATGAATAATCTCGTTTGTCTGGTATCAAATGAAGCCCACGAAATTCATCGTGGCAAGGAGGCAATCTCGCCTTGAACATCATACAGGCAATCATACGACTTTGCTAAGTTTCGACCCCAGTTTTGAAGAAGAGCATCCGGGGGGACGGGTCCCAGTGTCTTCCTTACCACCAACCCCTCGAGAGGACTTTCGGATCGATGCCTATTTTGAGTACCCCATGCCGCACAGACACCATACATTTACAAACATGCCTTCTCCGGGACTCTAACCCGGACGCTTCGGTACGGCAGTCACACTAATCGCTATCTCGGTTGGACGGTTGAGCAAAGGTTTTAAAAATGAAATATTAATGACACTAATTATGTATGCAGAGATAAAGAAAACAGCCCTGAGCTCCAGGCGCATAGCTTGAATGAGAAGGAAACTAACCTAATGCTTGTAATTAAAGCATGTGAAAATCAAACAACAGTCACAATTATAGATGTATGTATCCGAAATGATAGTTTATTAAATACTTACCACTTGATTTTAAACCACTTTCTTTATTCTGTGTCTCTGTAAAATATATTACAGTAGTTTTCTTCCCTGTGTGGAAATCTCAGTGGTAAATGGGCTTGCCTTACTAAGTTCAGCTTGATAAAACTAATGAGGGAGGTTCCTAAGGCTAAACTTTAAAAATTTCTCTGCTTTCTTTAGCAGAGAAACATAGTCATAAAACATCTAAGTTTTACAATGTACAAGGTAACCAACTTTTTAATGCACAAAAGCTGCCGAAAAGTACAAATTAAATGGGAGAATCAAAGTTTCATAAATCTTTACCCAGTAGTAACTTTAACCCAAAGCTCAATCAATAAGTTTGTACTTCATTCCGTTGTTAGCATTTCTCGATACCTTTACAGCGCGCCTTCAATTTTAAGTTTTTGTATACTGTTGTTAATTAAAATAAAATGACAACTTTGATCTTTTAAAACGGGAATAGACATTTACTTTTTGGATGATAATGTATAATACGGAATGAAAATGATCTTTAATTAAAATATATTACTATTATTTACCTCTCAATAATTCAGTATACTTACATGAACCGACATACTCTATAAACATTAAGAGTATGTTACGTTATTGCAGTTCGATATGTTCAATCTCTAAGTTCCCATTCGCAAAATTTCTTTAGCCTAGGAAGTAGGAAACAGTGAAAGTTTTTCTTTTCCTGTATTTCTGTCATTATACGTTGCCAAACTGCTTTAGGATACGGTAATTTAATAATATTAAAAAGTATATGTAATTCAGGAGAGCCTTTTTTATCATAACGCTTCCCACTCAAAATTTGGTTTAAGAACATATCTGTGATGTTGTATTATCCAACATGATTTGGTACTTATTTAGATCCAAACCATTTTAAAACTCGATTAGATTGATTTTTGAGGTTTTTTATTATCCTTTTCCAATTATAAACGTGAGTGCTTTCTTAAATTACTGTCTATATTTTATCAATGTAAAAAATACTTTTGACTTCACTTCAATCAAAATCTAGTTACGTGAAAATAATTCAGCAAGATCAAAAATTATTTGGAAATCTTTTTAAGTACACGGGTAAATAAAATTCCATCCGCCTTTGATTTAAAATTCAGGATAGTAACATTGCAAAAGCAATTAAGGTGGCATTCATTTAAAGATTTAACGTTGTTTTGTTTCTGATTCTTTTCCGAAGAACGGTCTGTCGACACGTGTATATGCATGAATTTTCATTGCGAGGAGGCGAGTCAAAACGTTCTAGCTGATATTAAAAGATGAACGTAGGCTTATGGGAACAGAATCCAGAATATCAATCATGGCGTAAGGTCACCCACCGGTTCCTGTTTTTCTCCTCTCAAGCTAAATAGAAGTTAAGCGTAGGAGAAATGACGTAGGTGGTGCTAAAGGCCTCAAGAGAAAATGTTAATGTTTGATTTCAATCTCAATCAATTGAATGGCTTTCAAAGTGTTTCATGACTCGAAACTATGTTCGCATCACTGCAAGTGTTAAAGCTCTTCATTAATCCAAGAAGAAAACATTTTTAATTCTTAGCGCTCTGAACTTCGATTTTTGAATGAAAATTCGAGTACAGCAGCAGACAAGTTCCCATATCATTATCATCTTCTCTTTAAGGCTTATTTTCTGAATTTTGCCTTTAATTTTAAAAGATTTATTTTTATTTATGTATTTATTCTAAACATCTCTAATTTAAGCTGTCTTTCTATTGCACTTATTTTACCACACGAAAGACGTTCAGTCAGTCTGAGGATACACGAGCAAGATATTAGACAAAAGCAAGCACGTCGAAGAAAAGCACTTGTACAGAAATATATTAAATTTATAAGGGAGGATTAGTTTAAAGAAAAATTTTTACCCTTTGTTGGCCGTCACGTGATTTATTTATTATAACTAAGAACAACTAAAGCTTATGTTAAACATTTTCAGTGTGTTTAAGATTTTTGGATTTGTCCTGGATAAGAACAATTTAATTAAGACAAATTTATTGAACAATGATTTTTAAGTTAAAGAAAGGAACCTCAGGGATTTATTATTGAGTTGGCTGCGCAGATATTCGATAGACAGTTAACGTCTAACGTTTGAACTGCAACCAAGAAGAAGATATAGTGACTTTACTTTCTGTTCAGATTTGTAATTCAAGTGATGTTCATAATTTTTTTCATTTATAATTTGTACTTTTATTAAGGTGTTTGGTCTAATACGACAACTCGCTGACATAAATAGGTAAAAGCGTTGGAAATGGTATGATTAGTTCAGTCTTTACATTATTATAATGCCTGTTTATTACATATATATTAACTTTCGAAAAGAGGAGGTTGCTTCATTTCAAAAATATTAAATGCGTTGCAGTATTAGAGAAAAATATTCAACAGTTCATCAGTGCTAAAAATGCTTTACATAACTATGAAGAAACATTTCTGAACACCATTTTTGATAATCTTATAAGGTATTTCTCCCGACTTCTTGGCATGCCTTCGTGGTGTAGTGTCAGCACGCTGGGCGCGTATTCGAGAGGTCCGTGGTTTGAATCCTGCCGAGGGCATTACTCATTTTTTCACATCTTCCGCTTCCAAATAAGCTAATAAATCTACAGCGACGCCCGAACTAAAAAAGGTGGTGGATGATAATTCTCTACCACCGGGATTTGGCGACTGGGGCCCCTAATCCTCAGTCGCCCTTTAAAAGGAGGAGTATATAAGGTATTTCTCCTGCCTTCTTAGCATGCCTTCGTGGTGTAATGGTCAGCACGCTCGACGTGTATTTCAGAAGTTGTGGTTCGAGTCCTGGGGAGAACATTGCTAATTTTTCATGACTCCTGCTTCAAAAAAATCCTAATGTCTCTACAACATCTATGTCTCTTAATCCATTAAAAACCTTTGTAAACTAAATCTTATGTTAACATATTTATTCTTGATGCAACGATCTACGATCTATTTTTTGATGTTTTAGCGTTGATTATCTGAGAAAGATTAAACAAATTGCTGTACGAAGTATTAAATGCAAATTTAATTAGAACGTTCAGTACATTCTTAGTACTCTTAGTATTCAGTACTCTGTCATTAGTGAAAAAACTTTAATAAGCATATTTTTTAGCGTTGCCGAACTTTCGTCCTTGTTGTTAAGAAACATATCACCTGCATTTGTAACATCTTATGACATTCCTCTTATGTTCTCTTTAGAGGCAATGGTTAGTATCTGTTATACATGCCGAGGGTTCTAATGAACGTTTCCTCGTTCGAATCCGGAGAAGATTTTTTCATATATTATCACTTCATCTGCTGTCCAAACCATCAAACTTGGTTTGGGCTACAGAGGCCATCTTGCTACCCTTAAGTAGCCTTTAAGTTTGTGTGTGGGGAAGGGGTGTAAATAAGAAATCAAGATATTCCTTTAATGTTCCTTTTATGTTCTCTTGCAATACGACGGCTAGCATATAGGGCCGGCGGTTCTAAAATCTCGAGTTCAACTATGGAAAAGGAAAATGGCATAGTTTATTTTCAAGTATTTCTTGATCTCTATATACAGTTAGGAGTATTGTTTATAACAGAAATATTTTTGAAAACGAAAGATGTAAATTCAGTCTTTATATTTGCTTTTATTCTTGTATATAACTACAAGATTTTACGTAGCAAATATACGTATTTCCATTGAGCAGGTTATACTACAGAATAATTTTAAAAACTAAATATGTAAATTAATTTGTTGTTATTTGTATTAAATCTTTCATACAGTTACAAACCTAGGAAACATATATTTTTCATTTCATAGTGCTATATTAAACCATTTCATGATGATTTTTTACGCTATCATGTATACCCTCAGAACCCATCTGGAGGGAAAATAATCCTAATAATTCGCCCTTTGCTGCAGGTATTTGTATAATTGTCGATTTCGATTCGCTTAAGACAAATTTGGCGGTAATTTATACGCTTCTAATGTAAGTATTCCTGGGAAATTTTGTATGCCTTTTCCTTCAGCACAGTGCAGAGTTAAAGCTTGGAAATAAACAACATATAAATTTCAGAATGTTTCACATTAAATGCTGCACCAAGAGGAAATCGGTTTTCCCAGCGTGTCATGTGACAAATTTTACAAACGAAATGCTTCGCTATAAAATTTTGCTGTAGTGCAATGCAAATTGCACAGCTAATTTCACACGGGTGATTTAATTTATTGTTGTGTCGCTGGAACTCACCCATGGCTTCAAAAATACGTTTTATGGATTGAGTATTGTATTCGGATTTGGGCCCGGGATCCACTCTTCTCCATTCACTTTACACGAGAGGGAGAGTGTAAGTAATTTTCTCCATCCTTATCTCGTGCCATCGTAATATAACTAAAATCACATCCAGCCAGCGATCGGAAAGTCCGGAGTTCGAATCCCAGTGATGGCACCGCCGAATTTCCATGCTTCCTGCTTCAACAAACTTAATAGACTCTGCACACTAACTGGAAGTCTTTGATTATGGCATTGTTCAGATTACTTATCCACACATTCTTCCATATCTGGCTACGCCGACTTTCAAATTTTTGTTTTACATCCTTCGTGTCATAATCACAGTTTCTTTCGGCAATTTCTGTCTTCTTTATTATATTTGCAAGGATACATAACGATATTCCGAATTTTGAAACAGGTTATCTTTACTTCGACAGAGAGGTTTGGTCAAAAAATTTAACATTTTTTAAAGCACATTTGGTTTTCCGTTATTCCTGTCATGTTGCTTAAGTCTGAAACATACTGGAAAGTTTACTAAACTCTTAACGACTGTTCTAAGAGAGTTGATTTATACGAAAAGCAAAAGCTGAAAAATTACAGCTTCTTCCCTGTACACGGAGATTGAACTGCGCATTCATTGCTTTGACACAAGACTCGGTAATTAGAAGTAGCTGTGAAAAATATGTTAACTTAGTGCTGAATATGCAGAGAAAAAATGCTTTTCAAGATAACGAGGAATTTAAGAAAAGGAAGTACAGGATACTGAGGTTCGGGATATCAGGGGTAGATTGTATAATATTTTATGATTTTGCTACTTTTATTATTTATTATTATGCTTGTTGTAATAAACACAAGTATAATAATGAATAATAAAAATGAAATGGAAATATAAAAATATTTTCATTTTAATGCTTTATGTTTAACCTATAATTATTCCTAGCACTTCTAATAGTTTATTATTACTTCTTAAAATTTCCTATATGTTCTTTTTAATATTTCATGTAATGCAGTAGTTTTTAAATTCATAGAACATTTCATCTTTTCATATAAAAGAAAAATGTCATAAAACCCTGCATATACATTATACAGGGTGTCCCAAAACGACCGCATAAACTCTGCACATCTAGATTCCTCGTTGGGAGTACATAAAAACTGCCCAAAGAAGCGTTCCTGTACGATTCATAGTTTACGAGAAAAATACGAAAAACAAAGTATGATGCCGGTGCAAGAAAAAAACACTTTATTGGACATATCAACAAAAGTATTGGCACATCTTTCCAGACGATAATGTTTAAAACGTTCGCCGCGTATGTCGCGTCATGCATGCGCGCGCGCCGTGGAACGCGCTGCCGTTGAACTGGTATTTAAAAAGCTGCATCTTGCAGCTACCGGTAGTCTTCGTATGGTGGCCATGTATTCTGTTCGTGACTACTGCGACATGTACTTGATGTACGGCCGATGTAATGGAAATGCCTTACGAATTGCTAGGGAGTAGGCCCGTCGATATCCGTCCCGCCGTCTTCCCGATGTCAACGTCATCTGTAGGCTGGACAACAGACTACGAAATACAGGAAGCGTCTTGCCAACAGCCAATCTTCACGATACTGGAAGACCGCGGAGCGGCTTGACGGTAGCACAGGCGGATGCAATAATGCAGCGGGTAGAAGAGACGCCCGAGGTAAGCACACGCGCATTAGCCCGTGAGATGACTTCAAATAAAAGTACTGTGCACAGGCTTGTACGTTCTGAGAGGCTACACCCATTTTGGTACACAACCGTGGAAGGTCTGAAACCAGATGACTTTCAGAAACGCGTGGCCTTCTGTGAATGGCTGTTGCAGCAACAGAACACAGAACATATGTGGTCCCAGGTCAATCCGCATGCAATCCGGCCGCAGAAACATTAGGAACATTGATCTCTTAACGTATGGGCCGGCATACTCAGGGATCGCTTGCTTAGACCATATGTGTTGCCTGAACGGCTCTCGGGACAGTCGTACTTGGAGATTTTCGTACTTGGTGTTTCTCAATGAGGTCTTAACCGAGTTCCTCGATGACATATCATTAGCGGCAATACAGGGACATTGGTTCCAGCATGATGGGGCTCTAGCGAATTTCTGTGCTCCTGTACGAGGTTGGCTAGATATGGAATACTCCGGCCGCTAGATCAGACGGGGGGTCCGGTTCTATGGCCGCGAAGTTCGCCAGATCTTACACCATCGGATTTTTTCCTATGAGACCATCTCAAGCAACCGGTGTATCGAGACGTAGTGACAACACCAATGGACTTAGTTGCTCGTCTGCATGCTGCTTGTACTTCGGTGGTTCCGCGATGCTGCAACCTGTGATGACAGCCATTCCACGGCGTGCTCAAGCCTGCCTCGACATGCACGGCGGACACTTTGAACATCTGCTTTAAATTGTGCATATACTGCTGTTGATATGTTCAATAAAGTGTTTTTTTCTTGCACCAGCATCGTACTTTGTTTTTCGTATTTTTCTCGTAAACTATGGATCGTACAGAACGCTTCTTGGGGCAGTTTTTATGTACTCCCAACGAGGAATCTAGCTGTCCAGATAGTGTAGTAGCCGTGCAGTAGATGTGAGGAATCTAGCTGTGCAGATATATTACTGAAATAATTTGCAGCTGATTGATAAAAGATGAGAAATTTACACAGCTATTAAAACATTTTCTCACGTTAAGACGAGGACACATAAATTGTCTGAAATGAATTCCTCCGCTTAGTGCGATCTGCAGCTCCCACTTTTAAACTGGTTAAGCATATCTTTTACATATTATACAGAAACCGAAATGCATCCAATGAGCTATAAAACGTCAGTAAGCTTCTGTGAGAATCAAGGGCTAAGTTCGATTGCTATATTTTCGCTTAGATCTCAGAAGGATAATATCAGCAAATAATGTTCTAAAAAAGTGCATAGTTCTGTTGTTTAAAATCGTTTCAATCCTTGTATCTTCGTGCTCCCAGACCTCGCTTTTATACTTGATGATTTGATACTCATTTCATTATATTATTAACAGATAATCTCTGACTTCCAAACTAAATTTGGTATTGCCGCCTGATGTAGAAAGAAAAAATAGTTTTCGTAATTCTTACTTAAATTGTTCCAGTTTAAATTGTCTAGTTAGGGTCGTAGCATTTTCTGAGTTACCAAACAGCAATGCATATTAATGTTCAATATAGCAATGTTAACTTCTTTACTCTCTTCTTTAATTCCGTATTGTTGTTTTATTTAATGGTTTTGAATAGCCGTCTTTTGCTTTCACAATTAAATTAAATATCAAGCAAGAAGGAAAGCGATTTCGTACCTTAAATATATTTTTATCTAACTTTCCTTAATTCCTAGTTCACTCTACGACGACGTAGGACAGACATAGTCCATAAGCGATAGCGTACGTTTAATATGCAATAAGCCAAAAATGTATATGATCAATAGATTGGCGTCATCAAGCAAACCTCTCACTTAAGAAGCTCCGTAAGGTGAAGCATAGTGGTTGTTCATGTCTGATGATGACAAAATAGCTATAACTGGTGCAGTTTTCAATATAATGGCATAAAACTGTAACTTAGCATGGATTCCTGAATAAAAATAAGATGATGAAGAAATTAAACTAAACTTCACAATTTATGCGTAATTATAGTAAAGCGCATATTGGAGAATTTGCTTTTATCTAATCAGACTGCTTCCAGAAGCCTCAGTTAAGAATAGCAAATCGTTTAATCCAAAAATCTCGTATATGTTGACAGTAATAATTTCAAGAAATCAGGTGTAAAGTTACGAGGTATTAGTGCTGGTTTCCTTCAATACGAAGGCTCACCAGCGGCCAAGTGGTAAAGTCACTGAACACTGGTAGTTCGATCGAGAGTTTCAAATCTCGCGAACGGGCGTTTTCGTGGTTTTCTCCATCTGTAATGTGTGTAGGAGAAAGTTTCCCTTAGAAAATCCACCACGAAGGCATCCCTTCCCTTACGCAGATAGGCCTCGAGACTTTTCCATAATCACATAAACCAAACCAGCCCCCAATACGAAACCATTAAATTGCCGAAGAAAAGCATCTTTTGTTTTGCAATTCATTACTTTATTTGATCAGGATCTATTTGATTACTCTTAAGCTCTAAAAAGTGATCTAAGTCAATAAATTTCTTCTTTAATATTTTTGAGAATTTTGGACATAAAAGCATGGAACTTTTTTATCTAACTTTTTAAAGCTCAATGAACATGTTACTATCTGGAATTTTTATTTACTGGGGGTTCATAAAAAAGTTAGAGTTTGTTGATCTTTATTTATTTTGACTAATAGTTAATAAAACTTTCCTTTTATCCTCCTTTTTCCTAAAGCTTTCCTGCCAGAATGCTAATTAGATAGCTCGCGTATTCAAATTAATGGAGAAAGAAGTGTTATTCAAGCCAAGGTTTCGCAAGGAGATTTTAGAGCGTGTTATGCCTGCTTGAAGGCCCCATTGTTACTTTGATTCTGTGGCGCTGAGTGCTTTTACCCATAAGGCTTGTTTTCGCCAGCTTCTTCTTCATTCACAACCATCTTGCGCATTTAAATTATCCTGTGAGCCGTTTTACATTTTATTGTTAAGTTCCATATAACGTGTTTAAGTTAAGCTAGAAGTGTTAGTTTATGTAAAAGCCTAAGAAAAGCCCAAGTAAGGCCGTCTGTTCAACTATATATCATTGAATAAAGGGTTCTTTACACCCTTCTTCTTCTGACTTCTGTTGTCCTAAGACCTGAGTATAAATCCTCATACAGTCTTTCAAAAACTCGTTAATTTATGCTACCAAAAATACGAGACTATGTATCTTAACATCTGCACAGAGTTCAACCCAAAGTGTTCAAAATATTTAAAAGGTTTCATTTTGTAGAACTTTTTAGTTTTAAACATAAATCTGGGGAGATTATTTAAGAAAATAAACTCTGTACCCACATTATTTCGAAAGATCTACATAGCTTTTGTTTTTTGCTATGTCCGTCAGATTCATAATTTGACTTTGCTTTTTCCATAGGCAATTTTAATTCAAATAAAAAAATATCATATTTAAAGACATTTCATGTTTCGATTCTTGAAAATAAAAAGTTTCGAAATGTACGAAGTATAATTTAAATTAGATAATAAAGCAAGCATAAAATTAAGGTAAAATAACCCGCCTAGCAAATACTAATTTCGAAGTCAAACAACAAAAATCAGCGTTATATTTGCAAATTTTCACAGAAATAGTTTCGCTGATTTTTACCGAAACATCATCCTCAGCTGCCAAAGCGCAAATGAAGGAGATAAGAGATATAGTGATAAGATAAGATAAGATACGAATGGCTAGACAGGAGTTACGCTAGGTGCCAGTAGCTTCGAAATTAGTAAACCAAACTTAGCTTAGTGTAGATTTTTAATAAAACTTGATTTTCGAGGGCGATCGGACACATTTTCAGGAGCAAAATAACTCTCCAAAAATGAGAGAAGCAAGTTTGCAAAGAAATGAGGAGGGTTGTATAAAGTTATGATTTATTCAAAATCCACTTTTACTATCGCTGACGATTCTGCGCTAAAATCAAACAGATGCATAAATGGATCTAAATATTACTTTCAACTGCATTTTATTCGAATGCAGTGAAAAAGTACGACACAAAAACTGATTTATGCCTCGCTCAAACTGTTACATTTTTTTTTTCTAATGGCGGGCACTTGCCTATTACGGCATTGGCCACTACTAAGGCCAGAAGTGGTGGCCATTTTATTGTGGAGGCACCTAACAGGCGGCTACCGCTACCATCTTATGAAGGGACAGACAATTTTACAGCTATGCCTTCTCCAGGATTCGAACCCGGGCCTTTTGAAGTGGCAGTCAGGCTCCCTTAACTTCTCTACCATCTGGGCGACTAACTGATGCATAAACGCACTTTAAATAAATATCATAGACCACTATATGCTGAAAACTTAATTATTCTGACATACTCCATAAAATCAACTTTTTTATTTTCCTTCAGATGATGTAACAGTAATGTTACATGTTTTCTGCGAAAAGAAACATTTGCTTTTTCCATTACGTTTTTATTATATTCTATTATAAAATAACGATATATCCAAGCAAGCGATCGTAAAAATTCTTTATATCTTCGGAACACTAATGAGCTAAAATTTCACAGTTTAACTCGCAAATAGTCAGTGAACTTTATTTTATAATATGAAATAAAATTATTTCTTTAATATTAAAAAGTTGTAGAGAGATTAAGTTATTTTGGAAGCAGAAGATATGAAAAATGAACAATGCCTTCCCCGGAACTCGAACCACGGACTTCTTAAATACGCTCCGAGCTTGCTGACAGCTACACTACGAAGGGATGATAAGAAGGCGGGAGGAATACCTTATAAAGTAATACTCTTTTTAGCGTAGTGTAAATGAATTGCATTGAGAGAAGTAATCCATATATTCATTAATGATTGACTGATATAAAATAGTAAACCAATGTCGTATGATCTTTTTAGGTCAGCTTAAACTTGATATGTTAAAACATAAGATAAAAAATAAAAATAGAAGGCATTCATAAATAAAACAATAGTTTGATATATGAAAGTATAAAAGAGTAGAATAATGAAAACAACGCCAAAAAACAAATCAAGGTTCTACATTGTAAACATTTCGTAACTGATCTTTTCACTTAGTACATAGAATCCTTTTCTTCCAACATATACATCCAAATCTAAATCGGATTTATAAGCATCTGGCAGAAGTTTTTACGTGTAATGAATGAGAAGGCTATTCTTCGGTACGGAATTTTACGTCCTTAAGCTCAGAGGGTTAACGCCTCGAGGTAATGTGAAAAGGGTAGCCATGTTTCTGAACTACAAAATGGACAATTTATTATTGCCAAAAATCCAATTCCAATAAAGAAATTTCTGAAATTTTCTAGCGAATTGTTCATTATAGTATCCCAACTTATGCATGGATTAAACAGTATATGGTGCAAATCAGACCAGAATTGCATATTAAATAAATTTATTAATCAATTTAGCATAAAGAGTTAAAGATTGAAATCCCAAACTTACAAGAGTTTGACAATACTTTCTCTGACTAGTAGATAATAATAATTATTGTCTTCTACTTCATATATCATAAATTAAATCTATTCACTACTATTCATCAGCGCAGTAATAATTACTATTCATCATACTGAAGCATAATTTCATTGCGCAGTAGTAAGTGCCCAAAATGCGTCTGAAAAATTTAGCTAGATCATGTGTGACCAGTTGATATATATTTATTTTGAGAGAAATTCATAAATGTTTCGAGAATGTCAGGAATCTAGATATGTGTTTTTAACTTCCCTTTTAAAGGCACGTTTCTCACAGGAATACTATTTTTCCATGAAAGTTTGCATAATAATAAATCTAAACGTGTTTCCGAAATATAGCTTTTGCATTTAACATATTAATGTTTTGGTTATTTAGTTCTGACGATTGCAGTGATATTCCTCTTTATCATATTAAAAACGTTCTTGGCTTTCCTGGTATGAATAAGATACAAGTTTCTCAAGACGGTAATAAGCTTATTTCGTTCGAGAAAGAAGCGAAAAAATTGACTTTTAGAAAATAAACACACCAAATACATTATTCTTATCATCTGCTTGTTATTTAATCTTCAGATCTCAATTCAGTTTATAAAACTTAAATTTCCCTAAACTGTTTTCCTTTTGTTTTGAACTAAAGTTTTAAATTAAACCAATACACAGAATACATTAATCTGATCATCTGCTTAAAATTTAATCTTCAAAACTAAATTCATTTTATGAACCTTCATTTTCCTTAAACTATTTTCCTTTTGCTTTGAAGGAAAGTTTTAAATTAAGCCAAACAGACAAGTCATTACCTTATGTGTTATGATCCAATCTGAATTTCTCAAGCTTTCTACAACTAACTCTGCTTCTAATTTCATCTTATTTTCTTCTTTTCGATTGTAATAACTCCGAAGCATCATTTCCTTTACATCCATTTCGAGACGCGAAACTCCATTTCCAATTCAACTTACTTTCATAAATGCACCGGCTCAAAACATTCGTGATTTGTAGATTATGCGGCGAACTGAGTAGAAATTTCTGCTGAAATGGGGGATAGCAAACAGAAATGATATCTTGACATGTGGGGAAAATGAACTGCGATCGATTGAGATGACGAGTAGAGCAAAATTCCCGTGCAGTTTAAATAAATGTTGATGCGAGTTATGTTTCTTACATTGCTTTTGGTAGAAAAGCATTCCAACAATTCGACAGCTTACTTTGTGATCTCTCAAGAGAAGCTCCAAATTACGTTAAGCGCTCAAATCCTCTTTTAAGAATGAAAACATGCGCTCATTTTTCTTTTATCAGTTCTAAGTTTATAAGCAAATCTTCCGTTCTTCCTGGTGGGAAATGTAACACTTTACTAGATGTTGATAATGCATATAGCATGCACGTTATAACATTTGGACCTTATTCTGTGTTGGGACTTATCTTACTAGTCTCACAGTAACATCAGATCTAATCCACGGATTTTTCATGGTCGAGGCAAGGATTGCGCCCGTCGTTGGTTTACACTAAAAAACATCCATGCCTTTTCTGGTTTGAAAGCCAAGATCTCGGCTATGGCGGCCACCATGCTACAACTCAGTTCATATGTTTAAGTAATCTTGGATATGTGAATACTCGAAAATCCTCTAAGTCTGTCCGACAATTCCGAGAAAAAAATTAAGCATAAATGCAAGTATTTCAATAATTCACGAGTAGAAATCATTAGAAATATTAGCATTCAAAGGTATAATTGTGGTTTAATTGCATTTAGAGATGTAATAATATCATTGATCATTACTATTTAAACCTTTACATAAAATGTAATACTGCTTGACTTGCTGTCATTCTACAAAGAATAACAAGCAGTTTTTTTTATTTTCAGTTGTGCTTGTATCCATTAAAATATCACTGAAAGCCAGTACAAGATCATTTACTCAGTGCTTGCAACATTGGAACCATATTGAAGATTGAGCATAGTATCCAGAACATAAGGTATTCGTCACTTTATAGCCTTAAGCCCAAAAGGACAGGATTAACACGCAACGTACTTTTATTATTTACATTTTCAGACTGGCAGCTCTGTCTCATTAGTCAAATAGCTCTCATCTTCCTTATGAAAGGGGACAGTTGTGAAACAAATTATGTGTGCTGGATGCGGAAAGTTTCGTATAAAGTATTTTATGTCAAAATTAACAGTTTTTACCCCAATCGTTTTAAACAAATATAAAATTCGATGAATAACTGTAATTTGCAGAATTTTGTATTAGTTGAACACTCCTGTAAAGTCCCTGCGTCTGTTAGAAATCAGATACAGTTCATGATTTGTTAATTAAAGAGAAATTATTGAAGCTTTCATCACTTATTTCGAATTACGTTTTAAGTGTAATAAAACGGATTAGCTTGATTTCCATCATTATTGCAAAAGACTGTTTTCTAATTTTGAAAGTGTTACATACACATTTACAATCCAGAGTTCACGTTTCAGTGCACTGTAGTATTATTTATCGTTTAATTAAGTCACGTGCATATCGTGTGTTTTTTACCATGAAATCATCATAGGTATACCTATATTTTTAGTTACTCGAATAAGTTTTTTTTACTGAGAACAGTTACAGCAAAACATACAGCTTTGGGAAAATTTCAAAATTTGTAAAATATCATCCAGAATGGTTGACGAAGGCACATCAAATAAAAGTTTATTGGATAAAGAATACAATTTTCAATTACATATGCAACTTCTTCTCTAAAACACAGTTTTCGTTTCGTTTTAATCATATACGGTATAAAATAACAGCCGTTTTCGCTGAATGAGTTTTGTAATACTAAATGAAAATAAAAATCAATACCGAACATTGATTACGAAAGTTATTTAAAAGACACTACGCAATTAATTAAAATGATCATCATAAACATTTATTAGTGCAATGCAAAAATAATAGTGAGTTTCCTTTTCGTTTATCAACTCTAGGCCGAGAAAGAGACCATATTATAACGAGGAAGTTTGCCAACACTATAACGTAACGTTCTTTTTGATCTATGGCATCATCATTTCTGCTTTACGCTAACAAGCTATACAATGCAATTTTCTTTTGTTGGAACCCTAGAATTTTGCTTTTGATCATTTCGGAGACTGGAAGCATCAAATATTTTTATTAAACTTGTTATATATAATACGCTGAATAATCTTTTGAAAAATTTCAAATGTTTCAACCAACCAAACTTCAAGATCGTTTAGAAATCTACCTGAGGTGACGGAAACAAAACTTAAAACATAAGATAGCTTTCTTTGTTATGAAACAGAATGAAAGAGCTTTAGAAATTACCATGTAATTATAGCCAAAATGTTTACGTTTGCGTAATACATTATGAAAGCGAATATGTCATCAGTACTTCGAATTTATATTACGGGATCCTCTCTTTACAACAGTTATATAAATTACCCTCACCTATGAAATTAAGAATGGTATTAAATGTGTATATATAAGCCTTAGTAAATATTCCATTACTCAGCGATGCTCACGATACTAGTAAAGCTGAGCAGTATAATTGTGAAATCCATTTCAAAATGCTATAACGTTTCGAGCTATATTACCTCTGTGCTACAATGGACGATGCGGATGAATTAGCGGAGGATAATCGGCAGGCTTGTAGAGAAAATGCGGGCTCCAATTCCGCGTAAGGTTGTCTTCTGATCTCTCATTTTTCAGTACAACAACTACTTACGTCCTGTGATGCACTCTGGTCTCTAGATGATAAGATGATAAAATCACTGATAAGTTCAGGTCATCTTCTGAAGAATTCCTTTATGTCAGTGCTTAGGTATTAGAAAATATGTATCAGGGTAATATATATAGTGTGGGTGTATCCTCTGTGTTTGTTTTCCTAACTCAGTAATCTTCTACACTGTTTATGTTTATTTTTATAATGGATTCAAACGATAAAATATCGTTAGAATCCATTATAAAAATCAAATGATATTACACTGACTTGTGCATGGGAAAAGTAAATATAAGAGATGTTAATATCTCCTTTTTCCAAACTTTGCTGTCTATCAAACAGTGTTGCACTTAGGTAGTAAAATAACTTAGCTTAACTTAATAAACTTTAAGTAAAAACTTAATAAGTAACTTAATAAGCTGTGACGTTATTTGTTTTACAACCCTTCCAAATTACCTATAATTTTGAAAGTTTACTTGAAGGTTTAACTAAGTTCACATTATTATTCAGTTTTAATAAAGAGGCCAAATAGAAATACAAAGTGTAATTGGTATTGAAATGAAACATTTCTTACATGCTTATTCTAATTTTCAAAATACGTTCAACTAAGAATAATATCCCAGTTTCATTAAGACGGCTTACATCACAAATTAGAAAACCCAAAGCACATTTGAGCGAATTTTGTACCTGAACCCATCTTGTTGTTTGACAATTTTTACTATTCTAATCCCACCAGTGGTCGAGTAATTAAAATAACTGAAAGCTCTTAATATTTCAATTCCCGACTTGGACAATTCCCGACTGGAGAAGGGGCTGGCTAGACGAGAATTTCGTTTTTCACCATGTGCGAATACACGTCACCCTAGTCTTCCCTTACTTTGCTGTAATCGATCAATTAACTAAAGCAACAGTTGATCATGGTATTTGCGTTCAGCTTTATAACCCTGTCAACATGTGCGTTAGACATATTTTTAATGCACATTTGTAATTACCAGTGTCTGAACGGTAAGTAAAAGTCGTGCACAAAAGTATCTTCATTGCTGAGTTTCTAATCAATTGGTCGCTGCCCGGACGGTACAGTGGATACGGGAATTTGTTGCGGTACCGAAGGGCCCTGGTTGGAATCCCGGAGAAGGCATGGATGTTTGTAAATGTATAGTGTCTCTGTGGCAGGTGAGTACTCTAAATATATGACGAGCCGAAAGTCCTCTCGGGCTGTTTGGTGGTAGGGGAGAGGAGTAGCGGACCCTCGAACCACTCCCGTTCTCTCTCAAAATTGGGGTTGAAGTAGAATTAAAACCTCCTAGAGGCTCTCACAGCTATTCTTCCGTGAAATACATGGACAGAACAACAACAAATTGGTCTTTGAATTATTTGTTTTCTCTCTGTCTTGTCTGCTTCTGATTTCAAGGATACAATTTGAGCTTATTGTTGGATTATAAGGAAGAAAAAGTTAAAGAATGAATTACAAAACTTTGCTCCTTTCTCAGTTGCACGCTTTCGTGATACAATTGACAGCACGAGCGGCTAGCAATCGGAGGGTCTAAAGCAATTTTGAAGTTCCATATCGGAAGTTTGAACCCCGGCGAGGGCATAGCTGATTTTTCATGTTTATAGCTCTGAAGACCCTAACAGACTTTGCAAAATAAGAATAAGGAATGCGTTTAACCGCAACTTAATGTTTACTTACCTTTGGACTGAAATGCTTATTCGTCCGATTCAAAAGAAATTTCACTATGATCTGTTTCAGTTGTGCTGCCGTGTGAACCTGATCGAATTGTATCATATCATTGGCAGTTGGAATTGGACTTATTGTAGTAATAAGTTTTGCTGAGTAGATGTCTCTGTAATTCAAGTTGCCTTAGAGTGTTAGCAGATTTTACTTTCACCTACTTGGAAGGGGAAGAAAAAGCTTTTTAATTATGACAGTACTTATGTTTAATTTTTAAGCCAGGAGTCAAAATAATCCGTATTAAGTGACAGCCTTAAGAGTCAACCAATAGGTTAGTTAACACTTTCAATTAGTTGTCAATAACCACACAACTTTCTTTATAAGATTTCTCCAAATTTTTAAGTTTGTCATTACCTTTTGACTCGAATGGATTAATTAAAGCTTTTCTATGATGCAATGGGTCCTCACATCCCCTTAGAAGATTTTTCCTTGCTTTCTCTCACGAGAAATCTTAAATATTCAGGAAAATTAACTGACGGATTTAGTTTTTTTAAATGGTTTTTTCAGATTTTAGCTCAATTGCATCTTCAGTAAGCAATGTGTGGAGGTTCAATCAAATGCTGTTTGCATAACGTACAGCTCTCCTCAAATTTCTTTTATGGAAAAGAAGTAACAAATAGTAGGTGTGATTAAAAGTTTTCGTTGTTTAAATATGGCTTCTCCTAGAGTGATTGGTATTCCTAATAAAAGCAGATAGCCAGTTTTTTATTATATGTAGTTTTATATTTTAGACACTTATTACCTGCACTACTAAGTGTATGAATACTTCTGGGTTACATAATTTACATCTGTAAGTTTTAATCTTATTTTAAGTAAATGAAAGATGTTTTAGAATTCTTCCCTCATGTTTTTAAATTAGAGCAGCAGATGTAATACCAAGGTATCCTTCATGATAAATATATTATTGAAGGAGAAAATGAAATGTTGTTGATAAGAGAAATCAAGTAAAAGTTACTTGATCCGTAAAAAAAAGAAATCATTGAAGCATTATCGTAAAACAAAAACAAATTCTTATCGCGAAGTCAAAGAAAATAGAAAGAATGACATGTAATTGATGTAAACTTTGGCTAACTAAAGCTCATCATATAGTTATATAAAATAATGACTCCCTCTTGAAGAACAGAATATCAGTAAGAATAAGATACTTATGTAAAATATGAACTATTTTCCCATTCTTATAAAAGATTAATGTTTTTGTGAATTTTAACATTTTTAAAAACATGAATTTAATTAATTCTACTCGACTGTTTCATATAAAAACTTCATTGTTAATTAAAACAGGATACAGGTTTCACCAAAATAATGTGTGACGGATGCAATATGAGATTCAATATGACTTTAAATCTACCAGTATTTTTTTTCAAGGTACTATAATTTACCTATTCACTTTTTATTATATCACAGATATATATATATTACATTGATTTTACAACAAAATTGATTTAAAGCAAAGGTCGCTTCATTTGTTTTTATTTTAAAACGTTACTGTTATTTTTAATACTGAAAGAAATTAATATTACCTAATAATACTCAACGTCTTATCTCCGTTTGTTTAACAAATAATCTCTGATTAAGTACAACATGAAATAAAAATCTATTCATTCATAAGTTTATGTTTCTACAAGAAGAAAAAAATGCACTTAAAATGTTATATCTTTGAGCGCAAATCTTAGAAGTCATTTGATTCACTGATTGAATTTGCTGACAGGGAAGGGTAAAATCTGAGTGAATATCGTGGAAATAGTAATTAAACTTTGATCTGATAAACTATGTTGTACCACACAAATACCCAATATCGTAGACACGTGAACGGAGTGACACTTAAAGGTCAAATGTTATACGCTATCGATTTTTTTCTCCTGACATTTCGTGCATACTCGGTCGCTTAACCTTTCAGCGCCGCCTACACTGAAACATCCAAGAAGCCAGAGCAAAGGCATTTCATTCATGGCTCGACTCTCCTTCCTCCCTTACGCGCTTACTAGGATCTATCGATCTCATTATAATTGCGAAAATTAATCTCCCCTCCCTTAGACTCCGCATCTAATTGCCACGATCTGAGACGCTTTTACAAGTTGTTAAGAACGCTGGAAATACTATGGGACCTCCCGAAATTTCCTCTCACCTATCCTCTTACCCACCTGTGACATGCTGTCAACCGGATACGATGCATGAATGCTTTCTACGCGTAAGAAAAGGCGCATGCGTATTGCCCAAGGCGCAGAAATACTCATACGAACGTAGTAACTTAAAAAGAGAAAGTTTCTTAATGTTTTAGAGAAACACAGTAGCTTATTCATTGGTCACAATAACTTTCTACAATGATATTTTGCATCTCGTTAAATATTTGTCATTAAAATATCCCATTTTGATTATTTTTTCCCTAACAAAGGTAAGCAAAACGCAATTAGACTTTTATGCCTGCTTATTTGCATTTTAAATTAGGAAATGAAAACGAAGCGAAATAAAATTATGTTCCGTTTGCATAATATTAGTCTAATCAAAGAGTTTGGCAAATTACAACTAATAAATGCAATTAAACATTTAGGCCATTACCATCATATTATGCGTAGGTTAATTTCTCATTGCGTATTAGAAGTAAGAATCTGTAAATTGTTACTTGCTTTGTGATCCATATGAGACTGCTTCTTGAATGTTATTAAAAGAAAAGTCAATAACTATTATTTTACATTAAAAAAATACTGCAAGATTTAAGAAACCTTATGAAAATGAATTTTACTTTCTGTGATTTTGTCTACTTTAAAACAATAGGATTTTTCCAATATGATTCTTGCGGCTTCATCTTTTCCAGAAAAAAAGAAATTTAGGTATCTAAAGCAGAAAAAGGATTAAAAAGATGCAGTCACTAATCCTGGTTAGAAGAAAATTTCCTGGCTATTTTTTAGTAAACCGAACTACTGAATCACTTCACTCTTCATTTATAAAATTCAATTTTCTACCGCAAATGAAAACTGCGGATATTTCATTCAGTTAACAAGTACCTTATCATGAATCAGTTTTATATTTTTCCTACTCCAATACTCCTAAAAGGCTGAGTAACATTTAATTTTTTTTAATTTGATATTTACTGTAGATGAAATATTGAAAGCAATGAGTAGCTTTCGGAGACCGAGTTATTTAGATTATTTACAAACTGTGAATTAAGTCCTTTTTATCTTAGTTAGCTGCTTGCTATTGCTTCCTGGCAATCTAAAATGAGAGAATTACTTCTGTATTAAAACTTTTAAATCCTTCGAAAAATAATGTGTTAAAATACCTTTTAGAATTTTATACAAACTGATTACTCCAACTTTAGAAGCCTATCTAATATAAAGTTTGCTCTATTTATTTATAAAGATTATAGTAGGTTCAAAAATTTCTGATCTAATTTGTTGCATCACTTATTAGTAGAAGGCCAACCGGGATAGTGGCAATTGACTCTGACTACTGCACCGAAGGGCCTGGGTTTGATTCCCAGGGAAGGCATAGATGTTTGTAGATATGTAGTATCTGTGCTGCATGGGAACACTCAAAATATGCCACGAGCCGAAAGCTCTCTCAAGAGACTGTGATAGAGAAAGAAGGGTGGAAGACCCTCGAACCCACCCTCCGGGGTAGCTCTCCTTCAAAATTGGGGGTAGAACTCAGAAAAGTCGAACTATCCCCTGGTGCCCAAGGCTCTTGCCAACGACAGGCGCAATCTTATCCCCTTAACACGATGAATTTCGTGGGCTTGTTCTGATATCAAACGATTAAGATTAGTCACAACAACTTATTACTACTTTAACAAACCTTCGTATAAGTAATAACATAAGTTTAGTTAACTTCGGTATAACTAACCACATATACCATCTTCGGGAAAATATTTGTGGTTGGCAAATGCGTCAGTAAAATGCAACTAAATTTTAAATTATTTTAATTATTTCAATCTCGGCACTTGATCTCAAATGTAGTGCTTTCAGTGCAACTTACTTGAAGAAGTAATAGTTAAAATTAGATGACTTAATTAGTTATTCAAGAAGTTTTATCTTCTTAACTTAAATATTCTGTTACAACTAAGCTCAGAAAATAAAAAATGTAAGGATTCAAATAAATTTAATTTGTAAATAAAATCCTACCGTTTTAAACAGGGTTTATCCCAGGATAATCATCTAAACCTAGCATAAACCTTTTAACACTTAAATTGCTCCACAGGTTGAATTAACAAGAAATGTAACACATCGAAAATAAAGTACCAAAATTTTTCACTTACATTTAATCTAGTGATTATCTGATAAATGCCAAAACATTTATGGCTTTATTTCATTTTAGTTTTTATTTATCATTACAAAGCGAAAGAACATCATATTAAATACACCTTCAATAAATTTACAGTTTTCGTTGTAAGCATGCACCACGACAGCAACACTATATAATGGCAACGACAAAGCTCCGTTTCTCTTACACATTTCTCTGTACTGTAACATTGCTTCACGTATTACGAAAGCTAGTGATTAAAGGTAAAGAGAAAAACGAGTGCACAGAGATTCAACTCCCCAAATTCAGCAACGATCATATTGCCTAAATACTGTTACTTAAGCTTAAAGGTTGGTTTTCTGAGACTACTAATAGTTTATTCCGTGCTCGATTCCAGTAACTGAACTAGCTCCTTATAAGGGAATTTTCGCGCATTTACCTGCATTTGTAACATGAATGTGAGCCAGGTCTCCATAAAGATATTTTTTTAAAAGCACCACATCTAAGTAAAATAAACCGAAAGTAAACTAAACTCATTGGCGCGACAGCCCTAGTAGGCCATGGCCCCTTTTTATACTTTCTTGACCTGTTGGACCCCGGAGTACGTGAGCATATGACCTGAACAAGTGGTGAGCTTGTCGCAGAACCCCCCCCGGTGTTTAGTCTCCAACTTGGTATTCATGTTATCAATCCACTTTAGGGATGAAAGGCTGAGTCAACCTTGCCCAGCCCGGGGATCGAACCTCGGAACTGTGGTGCAGCTGCGCGACGCGCTAACCAGCCACTATAAACCGAGAGTGCTTTAATGTAAAAATAACCTAACCTCTCTTAAAAGATTCAATGAAGTTTTTCGATATATACATTATAAGGGATTTGTTTAAGATTCCAGTGACGGTAGATCAAAATTTAAACTTTGTTATGAGAGCGTTTATGTCGAATATAATTTAAATTCTGAAAAATAAGAACAATCTATCTTTAAGATTAAATATGTTCATATTCTGCTTAAAATAAAGCGAGATTTCTATCAAGTATTGTATCCATTCAGATTGTGGAATTCCCCTATAGTATACTGAATTAAAAAGAATCTCTTCTGACATACGTGAAAATAGTTGCGTTTCAGTTTAGATTCAGCTAATCGTTGAGTAAGCTCACGAAATGAAAAATTAGCATATCTCCACATATAGACAAATGTTTTAATTATTAGATCAACTTACAGCTTCCCATTTTCCAGTTATAACCCTAGGAAGGATATAGGTGTTTTAGTGGGAGGATGTTCTAGTCAAGATTGGTTTGATACTCTAGGTAAGATTGGGCATTTGGAGTGAGAGGACGCCCACTTTAAGCAATGGGTGTCAGCCCACGTCTATGAAATATCAGCTTTCGTCAAAATAAACAATTTAATGGGACTGTAGCATAATCACGTCATTAATTCTGTTAATATTTCACTGAAATTGTATATCAGTGTTTTCTGTAAGATCTTAGGAAAAGGTTGGGTTGATATCGTAGGAAAGACTTGGGCGTTTGGCGTGGGAGAATGCTTACTTTAAGTAGTAACACGACACGACTGTGCAAAATGAACTTTCCGCAAAATAATCGTTTATTAATCGGTAGCGTAACATATCATTTATCCTGTTGATATTTCACTGAAATTTTATATTACTGTTTTCCTTAAATGGATAATTATCTTCTTTCTTTTATTCTTAAGTGAATGAATTGCTAATTTTTGGAAACTTAAATGAAGTTTGCTCTTTGCCAAACCAAACTTATCTTGTTCTGTTCCTCAGAAAGGTACCTTAACCTCAAGATTATTGATATGTTTAATTATTTTAGTTTGTTGCTAATGGACCATCAGAGTTGAGAACATAGCATAATTTGCAAACATGATGATGCCACTTAATTAAATTTCACTAAGCTTTAATTTTACTAAGCTGATCATGATCTTCAGATGCAATATTTTCCCTAAAGTATTTGTCATTTCACTTCCAAAATATTAATTATATTTTAGTAAAGAAAGCAAATTCGATACACAAAAACTGTAAAAAATAAATAAATAAATGAAATACCACAGCTGTCACTGATATATTGCGCATTTATAAATACAATGGTACGTTTATTAGAATTATCTGCACTTGTTATACATGATTACACAAATTCCGAACGTCCAAATAACGAGCAGGCAATCAAAAGAACAATTTAAATTTTTTTACTTGTTTTCCTGACTTAATATTACTCAGCTCGTGATTTGATTTTCATGCATATTGTCTTACTCATTATCAAGTGAATGAGAGCTAAATACGAGGGGGGTTGCTGTCTGAAAAGTTTTCGACCTCAATGTGTAGATGGCAACTCAAATCAACCTAAGTGAGGAGAACTTGTTTGGTTATCACGAATCAAAATTTCAGCTATTTTGAACGGGAATTTTTTGTTCAACAATTACTTTTATGAGTTGATGTGACCATTTTTGCAAAACGGGAAAAATCGAGTATCGTGCTGTCATTAGATACTTGTTTTTGAAAGGTAATACGCCTACTTAGATTAAAGAGCAGTTGAACACAGTGTATGGAGACTCTGCACCATCATTTACTACTGTAAAATTTTGCGCAGCTGAATTTAGACGTGGCCATTACAGTTTGGGTGACGATGAACGTTCAGGACGGCCAAAAACTGTAACTATTGAAGAAAACATCGCTAAAATCCACCAAATGATACTGGACGACCATCGAATCAAGGTTAGAGAGATAGCAGAGGCTATGAGCATATCCAGAGAACGTATTTGCTACATATTGAACCAAGATTTAGATATGCGCAAGGTGGCTGCCCGTTAGCTGCCGCGTTTGCTCACTTATGATAAAAACGTGTCCGTATGAACGTTTGCGCCATTCTGTTGGCTCAATAAATCGGAGTTTTTCGACTATTAATCACTAGATGAAACCTGAATTCATCATTATAGCCCAGAAACAAAAACGCAGCCAAAACAACGGACTGCAAAGGGAGAATCGGCTCCAAAATAAAGCGAAAGCTGTTTCTTCTGCTGGAAAAGAGATGACAACAGTTTTCTGGGGCAGCCATGGGATTGTCTTAGTAGATTATCTTGAAAAGGGAAAAACCATTATCGAGGCCTACTATGCAACGTTTCTTGAAAAGCTAAAGGCAGAAATTGCTGGAAAATGGCCATTTGCAAACGAAAAGAATTTGTTTTACCAAGACAATGCTCCATCTCACACCTGAGTGGTTGCATTGGCGAAAATCCATGAATTACGGTTTGAAATTCTTGACCATCCGCCCTATTCGCCAAACTTGGTATCAAGTGACTTTTGTTTTTGCTCCTTAAGCTAAAGAAGCGCGTGGAGGACAAATATTTTCGTATGTTTGCAGAGAAAGGTTCCACATATTATTTGAGCGGGTTAAAAGGATGGGATTCTTCCGTGAGCTGCTTCATACGGTAAATACCAGAAATCATATAGTATAGAACATTCTTAGAAAATATCCTGGTAATTTATTTACTAGCACAAACCCCCTTTATGATACTGAGATTATTCAACCGTTTTTATCTCCCGGCTATTAGTAGAGTGACTATGTTGTCTAGTTCAATTTGGAAAAATATTTTCTGATCAGTTTCTCACGGCAAGATTCTTTTTATAATTACCCAACTGTTTGTTACTGCTAACTATTACATTTTTATGATATTACAGAAACTTCTTTAGATGAAAAATTCAATCCAATGTTAGTTTGTAAGTATGCTTAGCTCACTATGGTAACGAAAATGTTAAGTTGGATTAAAAATATACTTAGTAAGTTGCAATGAAATATTTATTTATTTGGCGAGTATAATACGCATGTTCAAGTTGGTCTCAAAGCCGAACGTAACAATGTGTTTAAAAATTTCAAAGAAGTAATTTTTGCTTATTGCTTAATGAATTTTCTTGTTCAGGTTTCTGTTTTATTATAATTCAGATATTATAGGAATTATTTTTACCTGTATATGATAAAATAATATTCATTTTCAGACATTATAAGAATTATTATTATCTGTATATGATCAAAATAATATGATAATTATTTATTGGCATCTGTATAAAATAAAAAACAAGGAATTGGCAGACACCTACACTTATAGACCTCTAAAGCAAATGAAAAACGTTTTTCACCAATGTCATTTCTTAAATGTCTAGCACGTGATATTAATGTTGGAAACTTAATTAGTGTAGTTCGTAAAAATAATTCAAATGTTAATTAAAATGACGATTCTAGTCAAAAACTAGCCTTCATCTGCTTTACTCATTCGGCTACTTGTAGGTCTAAAAATATGAGCTTTCTTTTCATGGAAAGTCAAGCTTTCTTTTGTTACACTTCCCAAACTGAATTATATTATTCACCGAGTGCGGAAGAGAAAGTATGAAGGTTAAAAGACGGACGGTCTCCAACAGCCCTATATTAAATATTAAAAGCGCTTTACACAAATTATTCTTCGGTAACGGAAAACACGCCTAATATTCATAAAACCGAATGTCCTAGCGGTTAAGATCGCTGAACAATGATAGTTCAAAAAGGCTCGAATACTGAGAAAATTCCTGCCTACATAGCCATTTTCATAATTTTTACAGCATGTAGAGGTTATAGGGGCCATTTCCTTTATGAAGTCCTCCATGAAAATATCCCTATCCTTAGAAAGATACTCTGAGTGTTCTTAATTATAAGTGGACAAATAAATAAGCTTAATAGCCACCGCTACCTATGGATCCCTGAATGGGTGAAGCCCCTGAACATCCGCATTTCTTTCCGGGTTGCTTTCTGCAGACATTTAAATTTGACAGAGTTGATTCTTTTAGGTATTTTTTTTGTCATGTGCAAAGGGAATATAAACCAGTCTGCTTTGAATTTTAAACTAATATAAGAACATCAATAATGGTAACTAAAGCCCCATTGAAAAATGCTGTCTAGTTTGTTTCAAGCCAGATGCTCGTTTCTTATTTGATAATATAAAATTCTAATTTACTTCATATTATCAGAGAATCAGTTTATGCAAATGATAGCCGCAGCTAAATTGTGATTACTGTTGCTTTACACAATTTTCAAACTGAGGGTCCTAAGCATTTTTTTCAAAGGCCTTCAAACACATGTTTTCCTTACTTTTACTAGAAAAAAAAGAAATGGAGAATTAGAGGAGTATTTTGCACTCCTTTACATTTGGAGCTCTAAGACCTTGTTTAACAATGTTGCAGTAAGAAACTACGCTTGGTAATATTCCATTTTTCTCTTTCAAGACAAAAGATGTCAAAAATTTGTGAGACTAAGAAATTTCAATTGGACAGAAATAAAAGTATAGTATGTTAATATTACACGACAATGAAAAAATACTTAGGTAGATGAGAATTTTATTCAACTTATTCCAATTCCTTCTCTGAAACCTTAATATTGGTTAACGAAGATTTAAAATTAATATAATACAATATTATACAGCTTAGACACTTTTAGCCTTTACTGAAGAAGCTGTAGAGTCTTTTTTTTTAAGCAGGAGAGGTGAAAAAGGTAGAATGCCCCCGCCTGGATTCCATCTCTTGACCTCTCGAATACGCGTCGAGTGGGCTTCCAATTACATCACGAAGGCATGCGGAAAGGAGACAGAATATACCTTGTAAAGCGATATGAAAAAAAGGCTCATTAAATTCCTCGTGTACTGAAAGCATACTGATTGTAAATTAAAAAATTGATCTGCTAAAATTTATTGGTTTAGTCCATTTAATTTAAGAGCATTTCATTAAGCTTTAAAGAACGAAAAAATATTTTCAAATAAAGAAATCAAGCATATGATTGTTGAGTCTCTTAAAAAGATACATTATTCCTTTTCATAAACCCGGTTAAATAAAGTCTACGAATAATTCCAAAGACTGTGAGAAAAATATCTTAGCCGATTTCGTTTAAAATTCAGAATATATATTCTTACCCTGAATATACATATAATTCTTTAAATTAAAGCGCTTACTAGCTGCCTAATAATGATATCATATTAACCAGAAGTTTTGTTGAAACAGGGCGATTATTTACTGGTTTCTTTGCTTTCTTGTTATGTATAATCTAAATATAAGTTAAAGAAGTGAAAAAATCGTCCACTAGAGCCAATTATTTCTAAAATAATTAAACCTAGTTAATTAAACCTAGTCTTCACAATTAGTTCTGTCTAACTTTTGGCGGAAGATATTAATTAACTCAATTTACTAGTGATCTCCTACCAATGAGAATTTCATGTTCTAATTTCTAGAGCTCTTAGTTTAATTCGATATGATATGCTTACCTGTGTCATATTTAGCATTACAAGGGTAATTATATTTACTCTTACATGGTAAAATAGATTCTCAAACATGAATACGCACTTTACTAAATTCAGATCTAACACCTATAGATTTAAAGATCATAGCAGTAATAACTCCTACTGTCAAAATCGTCATTCCCGTGAATTAGGGAAACTTATGTAAACTCCTGCTAGTTTGGACGAACTAGTAACACCTACGCACATCCGCTTAGTTTTAGTGCACGTGTTATTATGGGAATAAGTTTGACATTCATATGTTCTATGATAGTTAGCATTTTGAGAAAATTGACATCACTTAAATGCATAAATGGTGCTGATATATTCTTTATATTAGCGTCACTCGAATAACGGGCTCATATATTATAATAATCTTGAGATTACATTCGCTGTAGATATCCATCTGAAATATGCTTATGGAAGTTAATCTTAAGTTAAAGAAGTGAAAAAGATTTTCATAACAGTGACGTCATAATCGTCATAAAAGTCATCATCGAAATGAAAAAAATCGTGCCTAACGTATATTACAGGCTGCCCGTCTAATATATGTTACTAGTGTATTCCAAATTATTAATCATAATGAAAATGAACAAAGGTTAACACGCAGAAATTATTTGCCTGTTGGAAGAATTTTATGACGTTAAGAACAATAAATATTTTTATTGATAGAAAAGCCATAATCATAGCTTTAAGAATTTCCGCTGTGAATAGATTATTTGGTACTTAGGTTCGAATTAATCCTGTAAATTCCTGTTAATTTGGACAAGTTACAGATGACAATGAAACGACTTCGAAGGTGAGGACTAGCGTGGACTGTTAAAATTGATATAATGACTAATGTATTGTATTTTCGATTTTGCCTTCCTAATATCTGTTTCAGGTAAAGAGGAATCTACTGAACATGAAACGGATTTTTTTTTCATGTGTGTGTATGTGGTATATAAATTCTAAGAGTTGTATAAGACATTTAAAAAATTCGCTTTTTCGCTCTTTCAAGGCTAGTTAACTTTTAATGTTCTCTAATTGAATAAAACGTCTCACGAAACAATTTTGTCGAAATATCTTAATATTCCAGTATATCTTAAAGCCTTAATATTAGTTTTTTTGAAAGTTCAAAGCATAAAATGTGTTCTGAAATATAAAAAGAATCAGAATTGTTTTCATATTCTAAGATCTTATCAAAGCAACGCTTTTTAAATTACTTTCTGTAAAAGGCATTTTGTCAGGATATTGTCAAATTCAATTTCAAGAAAACAATGCTCGAATTCCATTTTTCTTTCAGAAATTATGAGAAGCTGGCTACTATCATGTTCCATAGCTGGCGCATCCGCGAACGAGATGGCCCTTTATTTTGATTCCCAAAGGAGACCTGACTTTGAAACACTGTGTTTTTTGTTATTTTATTAATGTAAATCACATTATCTGCATGTGGCGATAGCTACCTTAAAAGAAGATCATTCTAAGGGACACTGGCCTATATTTACATTAAATAGGAGAGAAACAAGACTTATGCAGCCAAAAATGTTCCGAAGTCGAAAGGACTCTGAGCGTACTAAGAAAGCTTCGTCGGCTTAGCCAACAGAGAGAACATCAATAGAGCACAGAATTGTTAGAATTAAATATATGATTTTCCCGTGGAAAAATTCTTTTTCTCTTACAGTTACGTTGCAAATAGTTGCCAAATAAATCCCGATTATCTTAATCATAATATTATACACTCATGTCCATAAATTAAGGATAATTCGGAGTCACGCGGAAATCGAACTCTAAAATAAATATATCACCTGTAAAATCACTACACACATCTTCAAGAATCATATGCAAATTTCAGGAAGTAACCAGATGACACCGATGGTACGTCACAATGACGAGAGTGTAACAGAGTGATATATAAGGAATACAGGCAAAGAAGTAAAATTGTTCGCAGGCGCTTTATAAGCATTTCAGTGTAATAACCGAATAGTTATGACACAAAGGACGCATTTGGATGGTTTTTTACGTGGTACAATTATCGGCCGTCTGGAATGTGGGCGTACCCAACTGGAAGTATCAGACGAACTTGGAATTGCCCAGAGTGTCATCTCCAGGCTCTGGCCACGATTCCAAGATGATGGTAATGTGAGTAGACGTTACAGCACAGGTCGCCCCAGAGTTACAACGCCGAATGAGGACCGGTATTTGGCAGTTTCTGCCAAACGAAACAGACGGAGCAAAGCCTCAGACCTGTCTCGTCAGCTCTCTTCAGTCACTGGTACGACAATTTCAAGGCAGACCGTGTACAGACGCTTAGGGCAGATTCACCTATATGCTCGTAGACTATGCTCGTATGCTCGTAGACTATCTATATGCTCGTACCATTTACTGCTACTCACTGTCGCCTGCGGTTAGCCTGGAGTAGAGAGCATGCATTGTGGACACCAAGAAAATATAAATGAACGACACTGTTACAGTGGTGCAGGAGTGCTCGTTTGGGGTGGAATTATTCTGGGTTCCAGAACTGACCTGCATGTTCAAATTGGAACCATGACAAGCAACTGCAAATTAGCCTGGAACAACATGTACGTTTGTTTCGGGGTGTCATGGGCGCACAATTTGTGTTTATGGATGACAACGGCCGTCCTCAACGTGCAAACATCGTAAGCGAATGCCTTCAATCGGAGGATATAACCCGTATGGGCTGGCCAGCATTCTCACCGGACTTGAATCCAGTAGAGCACGTGTGGACATGCTTGGCCGACGAGTTGCAGCCCGTCAACCTCCTCCTACATGTATACCGGAACTTCGGAGAGCATTGCTTTTTGAGTGGTGTAATATCCCCCAAGATCAGATCGATAATTTGATACTTAGCCTGCCTAGGCGTTGTACGAACTGTATTGCATCGTCTGGGAGACATACAATGTATTAACAATCATACCAACCATGTAATATTGGTTTTTTGTAAATAGGTCTTTTTTGGTAATTTGCTCCAGGGAGAAAAACTCGCTAATTTTTTTAATAATATCAAACATATAGCATCCTTTTTGGCTCTTTAACTTTTGTTTAATAAAAAGCTTTACCAAATAAGTCAATTTTTTTTTGCTTCCAACTCTTCCTTTGCCTGATTTTGCATTATCCTTAATTTATGGACATGAGTGTATTAAACTTCATCATCTCAATCCAAAATCTTTAGTTTTATGAACTGCAAAATTTATTGAAAAATTCTCACTTAAAAAAAAAGAACGGTTTACATTTAAATATCGTAGATTTAATAGACGCTTGATGTTTTGCCGTCTTTTCGTATCTCATTTTGCACTCATAAGCAAAATTATTCTAAGAAAGTGTAAAAATTATTAAATTCTACATATTTTTACTTCAACAGAAACCTGATATTAAATGCTGTTAGATATTTAATTTTAGACTAACTACTACATATATAAACTGTTATTATATATTTATTTATATTTCATTATTTGCCACAATTAATTATTTTAAAATTTGACACTACCATAACATGAATATTTTCTTCATTTAAACCACTTCTGTAGTTCAAAGTATATGACTGCGACCAACAATTGCGAAAATAAAGGACGGGTAAGGGAATGAGTATATAAATATACGCGTTTGGCATTGCCAATTGCAATGAAAAGAAAAGGTGCACAACTAGATGTTATAGCAACCCCATGCGCAAAATTTCCACGTACTACGACTAATCGTTTTTGAATTATGCGAGATACATGCATACATAGGTGCGTACGTACAAACGTTAAGAAAACAAAATCCCTTTTGAATCCATTTTAAAACCCTTTTGCAATTCCTTTTGGAAAAAAAAAGTTCTTTATTCTATCCGTATGTACATAAGTCACGAAAACAAATCGTCCAACATGGTTCTGGAATGACCAAAATGTTTATTTCCATTGATATATGATGCCCGAAATTTTTCGAGATTACAATACTTCCTTCACTTCGTACAAGAAATAAGAAAGAAGCTTTGCAATAAATTATCCAAAAATTAAAAGAAAGCACATATGTTAAACACAATACAGTAAACTACCTAATAACCGCCACCGAATTAACCGGTAATACCAAAATAACGGCACTTATTATATGTCTAAATTTAAATCCAAAATTTAGGATTATGAGACAATATGCAGTGGGATAACAGTCTGAAGACGTAAATGGGGAAGATATTTGTGCTATGTGTTATGTTTCTGCAGCCTAACATAACAAGACTTATCAAACCACTGCATTATCCAGAACATAAAGATGAACTATCGATCCCTCTTTATGCATTGATCTATGAACTTTGAAATTAATGTCCATGACTTTCAAAAACAATTCGCATTGAGAGATGCTATTTACTCGCTGGAAAAAGCTTGTAGAGTCATTAGGATTTATTTGGAAGCAAGAGAGATGGAAAAACGAGCAATGCGCTCGCCGGGAATCGAACCACGGACCTCTCGATTAGGCGTCGAGCGTGCTGACCACTACACTATGAAGGCATGCGAAGAAGGCGGGAGAAATACCTTATAAGCTTACCTAGAAAAATGTAAAGAACATTGCTTTACGTTGCTTTTGGTGTACGAGT
Organism: Stegodyphus mimosarum; assembly: GCA_000611955.2. Classification (NCBI taxonomy): domain Eukaryota; kingdom Metazoa; phylum Arthropoda; class Arachnida; order Araneae; family Eresidae; genus Stegodyphus; species Stegodyphus mimosarum. Next base: position 475,329 of record KK119579.1, read on the forward strand.
GACGAAGATTTTTTAAACAAGTCTGGCTCCTGTGTCAGACCTTTTCGATTTAATTACATGTTTGGAGAGGAATAGCGTTAGTGAAAACTAAGTGCATGTTTGGATGCATATAGACAATTCTCTTCTATTCTCAAGATGACGAAGAAATAATCGGACATATAGTCATAAAGGAGAAAGGTGAGGTGGAGGAAGGGGATAATGAAGATAATACATAAAAGCAAAAGATTTACACGAAAGAAAGCTGGCAAAGAATTCAAGACTCTCATAAAATTTGCCGAGAAATGTGTATCTCTGCTCGTACATGATGTTATGTAGCTACGTTGAACACACGACAAATTTTTTAAACTGGAGTGAAAATGATGTAATCAAGCAGACATTTAAAGTTGTATGCTTTCACACTAAGAAATTCGTAACTTTACTCTGATAACATATGTGGTAATTTTACAATGTTTATTTTTACTGAAAGATAAAAATCATCGGTATAAATTTTAATTTTCAATAATCTTTAAAATTTTCTATGTTATTTATATATTTATGGTCGTCAGCTCGAAAAATACTACTGACGGACTTTGGAAGTTGCAATTTATATAGATGGCATCAGAAAGCATGAACCTTACAAATACACATATATTTAATTATTCGAAAACCTTCTTATCCGGAGTCGGCGAGGTTCCATTGCTGCCGGTTAAGAGACGTTCTACTGTATTATCTTAACTTCGGACTTGCTTTCTTGTAAAATTGTGTTTTGGCCTTAACTCACCGACTAGAATCAATGCTGAGGTGAATAAAGAGCTTTAGGCACCAAAATAAATTATCCGTATAAAATGCATAAATTACCCTTAAAAATAGTTATTTAAATATTTCGTAAAGTCTAACGGTTTATAATTATTTAAACATTTAATACGGATTAATTATACTTTAGCAGAGTATTCTGTGTCAAGCAACTTTGTGACAGTCAAAAGAAAACCATGAAGACTTAGTTAAAATTACATCCTCTCCAAAACGCCTTAGGAGAACGCCTAACATATCAAAGATGTAATATTTTTATATTTTCACTTTTTGTCCTCTATGATACTATTTTTATATTTTCATTATTTTTAGAACCATTATATGTTAATTATAAGTAAATAAGTATAAAATATATGATAAGTTATAACAAAAGAAATAAACCTTTTTTTTATATTTTGTATTCTTAAAACTATTTTCATGAATATTTTTTTCATAACGAGAAAACATTAAAAGCATTATTATCAATATAAAAACAATCCTACTGCCAGATGGATTCGAACTACGGTCTGTTGGTTGAACCGAATGGCACTGCCCTCAGGCTATTGGTGTTCGTAGCAAATAAATTATCTTAAAAATATTAACTCTGCTTAAAAATTCGGTATGGATTTTTCTCGTTCATTTCCTAACATTGCCCGCTAGGTATTCGAAAGGTACTTACTCACTTTAACATTCTGTGCAAGTATGCAGAACTTGATTTAAATTGGTGAGTCTAAAGCCGAGCTCCGTTGTTAATTATAATGAATTATATAATTATAAATTTTGCTGAATATCTTAAACTCAGTGGATGACTTGTAATTTGTTCAAAGCAAGCCCAAGGAAAAATAACTTTCGTCAAAATTTCAGTTCTTTAATAAGTAAAGTCAAATTATACATTCATCATTTAAATGAAATTTTCGAATAAACGTCAATTTAATTAATTAATCAATTATACTCAGTTTAATGCAATCGTTGAAAGGAACCAAAAAATTTTGCAGAGTAGGCTGGGGTAAATCTAAAACTCAATCAATTCGAGCAATTTAATTTAATTTTAATTTAATTTAAATTTCCCAAAGCAATTCATTTTGAGGTAAAAATTATGTCTCGCTGCTGAAGCGAAGTCAGAATATTAGAAGAAATACATCAGAATCAAACCGTTAAAAGTTGCAAGGAAAGAAGATAATACGTCATAAATAATTTATTGTCAAATGCTTAACTTTTGGTGTCAGTATATCATTTATAAAGTTTTAATGAAGAATTTGGGTCAATTTTTCATCAATGATGCCGTTTCGACTGTTACGACCAAAATTTCGCTTATTAAGCAGAGTCAGAAAAACGGCTATGTTATTGATATTTAGTGACCTCAACAATGAGGTCATTTTTCGATGTGCACCACATGGGGCTTTGGATACTGTAACCGCAAAAGGGGAGGGACAGCTACAAACATATATACTTTCTCTGCAATTCAAACAGGAGTCCAAAGATACAACAGCCTGTTTCGCTAATTACTGCACCGAACAGGATGGCACCCTGTTTTAATTACATAAGTACATATCGGTAGTTGTGATATATTTTATTTTATTTGAATACCTTGTGTTTAATTATTATAGCGTGAAGAAAATATATTAAGAAAGTGAAAACATTTTTTTTTTTCAAAAATGTAAGGCCTATGCATGTTTACCTGTGCTAAATGAGAAGTCGTTTTTATTTTCCCACTCTATAACTATGTTTCTTAAAAGTTCGATACAAAATTTGCAAAAAAAAAGTCTTTCAGATAACTATCGCTGTATTTATTCCTTCTCAGAAACAGCAGTTTAAAACATAAATTTGAAGCAGAAGACACTCTGTTTCATAACAAAGTTCTTTGAATCAATTATTGCAGAACGATGGGAGATTTAATGATCAATATTTTATCTACGCTGCAGTAATGTTGCGGTTACTGAGAGAAAGTTAAATTCTTTCAATATTGCACATATTTTGTTTTAAGACGTATGAAGAAATTTTTCACAGCTGCAGATACTCAAGATACTGACGATGATTAAGTAGAAAGTTATTTGAGATAAACTGACAAATTTAATGCTTGCAAACCAATTTTTTTTTCTTTTTATCTCAGATTTTGTACTTGACCTTCTTGTGAATAGACGAATAAGCTCTTTGTCTTTTGCTCACTATATGGGTTACGTATGAACAAGACTTGCCGCCCAAACGGAATAGTGGTTAGCAACGCTGACTGCCGTACCGAAGGGCCCGCGTTCAAATATTGGAGAAGGCATGGATGTTTGTAAATGTATAGTGTCTGTGCGGCATGGAGGCACACTAAATATGCGGCGAACCGAACGTCCTCTCCAGAAGTTGTGATAGGGCAAAAGGGTTGCTCTGCATCAAAATTGGGGGCGGAGTTGAGCAAAGTTCGTACTATCACCTGTATGATGTTCTAGGCTGTTTGCTGCCAACGACAGGCGCAATATTGCACTCTTTGCCCCAATGAATTTGGTGGGCTTGTTCTGATGTTATTGTCAGACACATGAAATAAGTAACTACACCACCACCATAAACAAGACTTAACACCGAAATTCAAAAACAACTGATATCCCATATTCTTACTATCTAGCGATTAAGGTAGCAAGAATGAAGAAGTATCAAAATTAGAATTCTGCTTGGTATAACATTCCAAATTTATCGGCTAACCGCAACTAATGTCCTTAGTAATGGAAGAAATAGAATTAAAACTCCTAACTTGTCTCCTCGTCAGATTTATACAAACTGCTGTTCCTTGTCTAAGTCTGAGATAATGGACTTGTAATGATTTTATTTGGAGCAGAGAGGTATTTTATTTCGAAGCTGGAAATAGCGACTCCGTCGGTTGGTTTACCAAATGACCACCTACCTTCCACCTACCTTCATTTTTCTTTATCTTACACATAGATGTTTGGCGGAGGAGGCACTTATACTTTGCCCCTTTAATTTAGGGGCAGAGCGTGTTCATCTCATATGCATCACAGTCAAGGGATCAATTTAACTCGAAGAGTTTTACTTTAATCAAGCGCGACTGTAGCGATATTTCTTTAATCGGGCTTTGAACACAAATTACATTTGCTTCGTCAAGTGGTTTACAAGTTAAGCATCTTAAGCGCTCAATAGCGCAGACAAATCGGGAATTCCCATTTGAATTCCGGTTGAAGTAGATTCTTCATAAATTTCAGTTCTACCAGTTTAGGAAAACGGAGTTCAATTCTTTGTCAGTTTCAATAGAATTAAAACTTCTTCTTTGCCTGAAAGAATTCTACTGAATGTACACAAAGAAATCAGAAGAAAGGCAAAGGAAGCTCGTATAAAAATGCAAATATAGTCCCTGAATATGAGCTATTGCAAATATAAAACTTCACGTGCTTTCTCGTTTTTAAGAACTTATAACGTATTTTCTCCCTCCTTTCTGTATGCCTTCGTGGTGTAATTGGAAGTATACTCGAAGCGTATTTGAGAGGTCTAAGTTTCGAGTTCCTGTTCGGCAGCTACTTGTAGAGTCATTAGGTTATTTTTTTTCCCCTGAAACAGGAGACGTGAAAAATGTGCAATGTCCTCGACAAGACTTGAACCCCGGATCGCTCGAATAAGCATCGAGTATGCTTCCAATTACACTACAAACGCAGGCGGCAAGGAGGGAGAAAATACTTTATAAACTTAGTGGCGTTTTAATAATCAAAGCACTAAATATCTAGCAACTCAGTAAAGCCATATTAGCAGAATATATCAACTAAAAAATTTCATATTCCTCATGCGGTGAAAGAAAGAGAGCTCCTTGTAAAAAATATATTAATTTCGCTATTAATCTGCTTTCCATTCTTAACATCATTGCTTTTATCATAAAGTGTTTATTTAATGTACTGTTATTAGCCATGTAATTAATATTTTTTTTTTGGTATTCAAAGTATCTGAGTATACAGTTTTTAAGAGTGTGGCGCAAATAAAATGAAAGGAATATTATATAAAACCTCAATATTTTTCTATAATTATTGCATAGTTATTTTATGTTAAGCTTTATTTGTATTAAATTAATTTTGAAGTTAAGGAGTACAAACAGATTACGTTTCAAGTACATCATGTAATTGGCTAGCTTATGAAATTTCATATCTGTTATCTGCAACCTCTATTAATGACTACTACATATTATTTTAAGCATTCTTTCTCATTCCATCATATGTCCAAGAAGAAAACTTTGATGCCATTTGCAGATAGTTTTTTATTCTGCACATACGTAGACAGAAAGTTCGATACAAGTGGTTACAGGCTCTGCTTCCTTAAATTTTAATCCCAGACATGTATTTCTAATTCCAAAATTTCTCAGAGTAACACAGAGAGTATGATATAAATAGTTTCATTACTGTCTGTGAGAGGGTTTTATAAAAAATTATTTTCGTGTAGTCCCCATAAAACAAGAAATTCCAATTGATGAAGTTGTCATTGTGTTTAATGAGTTAAAAGTTCTAATATTTTGTGTGCTAAATTCCCGAAAGTGTTCAGATATGATTTAAAGATTTCATATTTCCATGCCAGTGTTTATTTATATTCAGGGTTTAAGAGAACAGATTTAAGGAGCAGTTACAAAAAAGGAGGCGACATTTTGACTATTATTGGTTCTGATCTCAGTAATAGAGTATTCAATATTAAATTTGTAGCTGGTCCCTTAAGAGTATTTAATACACATATTTCTGCTAATTCTTCTTGAGAAGGCATAGAATTTTTATTTTTATTTAACGAAAGCTTAAAGAATATTTTATGATTTTGAATTTCCGCTTTGACGGGATTATGGAAAAGACAGATTTTACTTTCACAGAATCCTTTCTACTATAGTGTTGAAACTGCTTTTATAAAAGTTATCTACTATATTTTAAGTCACTTTTTCAATTGTAAATACATATCTAATATCAAGAAAAAGGAAAAAGGTATCAGCATTCTCTTTAATGGAAAATGATAATAAGCTTACATTAGATAAGTGAAAAAGGAAGGATGGGAAAAAAAATTTGCCTTAACAGCAGTGAATGAAATATTAGAAACATTTTACGTTTATTTCGTTAGGATAAGACTTACGACTTTTATTTTAACATGACTTAAGCTATAAATATTGCAGAAGTTTTCTATAAAAATGCTTCAGCGCTCTTTTTCTCTAAAAAACATTTGTGTTAGATAATTTTTGCAAAAGCATTAAAAGTTTTAAAAATTCAAATTATTTGTTCAGTACTCGAATGCAGTGCCAGTTTTATGACCTTAAGCTGCAGTGTAAAGTAATAACTTTAACTGTCATTCTAAATATCAAAGCCCACCAGCGGTCGAGCAGTAAAGTTGCTGAACACTGGTAGTTTCAACTCTGGTTCGATTCCAGGTGAACGGGCTGCCTGCATGGACGTTTTCGTGATTTTCCCAATGTGTAACGTGTATGCGAGTCAGTTTACTTTAAAAATTCCCCACGAAGGCATCACTCCTCTTAAGCAGATAGCCCTAGAGTGCTTTGCCGTAATCTCAATAAACCAAACCATTCTAAGATCAAAGTTATCAGTTTGTAAAATTAGGTAGGTTTTTGTGTATTATTGAATGATTTCAGTTTATAGCGAATTGAGTTACAAACTCAGAGGAAATCACAGGAAATTTGAAGAAATCACATCTCAAGAAAAGGAAAGCTGAAAAATATTTCAACAAGTGCTGCTCAGAGAAATGGATTGAACGAGCCTTCAGTAACATCGTGGCTGTTAAAGAAACGGACGAAAACTGCTAATACTGAAGGACAATAAACGAGAACAGAAGGGTAATCAACACTACTTTAGAGCCGTTTATTGAAGAGATGTAATTCCGAAATTGTTTGCCTCTTATACTGCCATGAAGTTGGCTTGAAAAATTGTACTTGTGAGAAGTTTTAAAAGAAAATTAATAAGTTGTGCTTTTTGGAATCGAAGCAGCAGTGTGATGTGTATAGCACCTCATCCTACGAAGATAATTTGCAGGCAGAACAAAAAAAATAGAGTTTGGACCAAAAGACAACTAAAAATAGATCATATTTTCCGATGAATAAAATTTTCACTTCTCAGACTTTAGCGGAGTCTAGAAAGTAAGTAACCAGATTTTAAAAATAGTGTTGATTGCATTAAAAGAGTAACCAGCCGATCTGGAAACTCATTTCCAGTGTCAACTTTGCTTCTGTTCTGTTTCCAATGTTCTGTTTCCTAGTTCTGTTTGGTCACTGGCTAATGTTCCGTACCTGATAAGTAACAAATTATGTTGAGTACCTTTTGTATCCTTGACAAGTTAAACAATTCAAATTATGTTGAGTACCTTTTGTATCCTTGACAAGTTAAACAATTCAAATTATGTTGAAAATAAATTGTTTTCCAAAATTTGTTCAATATGATTAGTAATTCCTTAATGAGTGGATCGTATAGTGGTATTCTGGGTAAACGCGTTTGTTTTACACCCGGCAACGGCCGTTGGAAAATGGCTTGCAATGGTTATCAGGTTCCCTGTCAATTAAAAAGAATTCATTCCAAGTTTATGACACCATAATCAATGATATACCAAATATAGTCTCCAATATATCTAACATATCTTAACTAAAATAAAGGAAACACCAAATAAAAGAAAGAAATCACTTATCTCTAAAGGATTATCCTTTATTCCGTTACCTTAAATTCTAACATATCAATTACAAGGAAAATAAGCAAATCAATCTGATCACATTTATTTTTATCTTTATCTCTATTTTTATCCTTATCTCTATTTTTTATCTCCCGGGAGGAAAGGAAAGGAAGAATAATAACCTTTTGTTCTTAATTACATAATTAAACCTTTATCAATGCCAAAATTTTACATACATTACTCTCAAAGTATTGGCCAAGAGTTACAAAAATGTTATCGCACTTGGCGAGAAGATTGATGAGGTGAACAGAAGAAACGGGTTGTCAGAGTCCTTGACAGTCTAACCAAAACGGGCGCGATTTCTCAAAAGGGGTATAAAATGGGAGAGCAATAAAGAAAAAAAAAACTTATCTTAAATTACAGCATCACCCTGAGGCTTGGTCTCAGCAGGATACGGGTCCCTGGCACATCTCTTCCTTCGGCCCTCCGCTGGAATTCTCAGTAGAACACAACCAGGGTTCACGGCTCGTCGGATTACCTTCCGAACACTCCTCGAACTGGCAGCAGGTGGTCAGGTTTGATAGTTCAAGAGGACGATTCCTTTATTCTGAAGTGCAGAGATTCGGTGGACCCACGGACGAGACAAGCGCCGCAATCAAATCAGGGGCTACCGCGAAGAAAGAAACCCAGCAAGGAAAATTCTAAAAACTTCCAGCCATAACTTCAAGCTTTTGAGCTCCCTTCAACTCGCTCAAAAATATACACGACTTCAAGAAACAGTAGACAGGTGACGAGCGTCTCAAAAGTCTCCCTTCCGCCTTGGGGTTTCAGTCAAAAGTCACGAACAATCAAAAATACTGGCTCCCGTTAACTAGTAGTCTCATCTCCAAGTCGTTACTCCTCCTTCGGAGTTCCAGTAAAAAAGTCACGAACATTCAAAATTCTTCCCTCAGCTCTCCCAAAAATACGGGCTGCCAGAAAACCAGGATTTCGCTCACTTTCAAGCCCAAAAATTCCAATTTTTCAACAAAACTGACGAAACAGTGAACTGCGCATGCGCGACCAGCCAAGATTCCGGTCAGAACGGTCTCTTTTCTTCGAAAATGTCCATTATCCTACCTAGAACATGAAAACAGCAACCCTTTAAATCTTCTCACGTACACCCTTTTCCCACGACAACGAAAACAAAGAAAATCTTCTAGAACATTCTAAGATGATTCATCCTTACCCGAACAACAATGACACTGCAAAACTTCGTTCCTCACCAATCTTTCCACCCAAGAACAAACGCCATAATTAAATACAAGGATATAATATTGAAGCATTATATATATATATTTCAAACAAAAA
>KK119579.1:505058-526009 GCA_000611955.2 Stegodyphus mimosarum
ATCGAGATAGTGCTTTGCCGTGAAGCTCTCTTTACAGTATAGCTTGACAGTGTATTGGTGATTGTTCCACGGTGTTTATTATAAGTTTAGTGTTGCCGTGAAGCTACCTTTACAGTTACAGCCTGAAGTTGTGTTGCTGATTGTTTCAGCGTATTTATTGTAGATTTTCGACGCTTTTAAAGGTAATTTTGGAACTGTGCTGTAAATAGTGATTCTTGTAAATAAATTGTGCTTTTTATTGTTCTGCATCGTGTTTTCATCGGATACTCTCAAATCCACGAACCCGTATAACGCAACAATATTTTTTTTCATTACAGTACACAAGTTTATGCTTGTGGAATGTATGAACGCCAGAAAAAACTCAGCTAAAATTACAAATTTCTTTCCCATTTTCCCTTATTATTTAAAACTGCCTTTACTGTCTGTGTTTTCTTCTACCTATAAAACTTTTGCCCATTTCCAATAGAAACCACCAAAGGGTAAAGTTCTTGTTAAGCATAAAAAATCTTACTAGTTATATTTTAAATAATTCATTATTTCAGGGGAAAAGGGAACTTTTAGTGAAAATGATTCTTGTTTGTTGTTTACTTTCTCCCTTTAGTTTAATAAATTTAAATTCCTAAACTAGTCTTTCCTATTTTAATTTCTGTTTATAACAGTAACCAAGAAATTACTCCACAACGTCTATATTTAAACCATAAAACTTGTGATAATCACACTTTCCTAATATTAAACTTTTTATTCATTTCACTCACATACTGCCAATTTAATTTTAATGATCTTTTAAATAGTTACTGTTCCACTTTCTAATTAGATGCATAAATATAAAACTTCTTAGTACACTAAGCCTACTGCATTTTATGATTATCAGCTACAGTAAAATTCTCAAAAATAATCGTACGCGATTCCTTAATTCTTTCAGATATAAAATATTTGCAAATAGACATCTCAAAAATGTAACAGACCAATTAGAGATTACTGAAGACAACAATTGCAAAGTATTTAGGAACTTGGAATAAAATACAGATTAATAAAGGTGTTAATAAATAATGTTAATAAATATTTAAAACTAGTGATTAACATGGTTACTTTGTAAATAATTATGACGTAAATTCCAGTGCGTGCCCTTGAAGTGCAACGAAGTTAATTTTTCATATTTCTCATTCCGAGAACCTAATAATATTGTAAGGATTTTAAGTTTACTAACGTTTATTTTGTTTTAAAACTTTACTCTCATCTCTTATTTCCCACTTCCTACCAGAATTAACGCGTGAATATGTTTATGCAAATTGTACTTGCTAACGCTTAAGTATTTAAGTTGTGGCTTTTTGCCAAGAGAAAGCAGAAGAAGGACAGAGAGCCCTCTTGCTGCGAGGCTTCACTCGAGCTTGCCATCAGTTACTGTCCACCTTTAATGCCAGAGGTTTAAATCCTCTTGAAAGTTAAAGACGTATTGTAGTTTTCCGCAGTTTGCGTACTACAGACGTAGTACGTAAAGGTAGGACGTAGACGTAGGACGTAGACGTAGACGTAGTATTTAAAAGGCCAGTCTTAGTATTAGTCATCTGTGTAAAATACTAAAAGTTAGCTCTTATTCAAATTTTACTTAGTTAGTAGTCTTATATTCTTTTACGTTCAGACCACAAGTGGATGGTCTTTGTATCCCGAAGTGAGGGAAAGTCTATAAAATCGATAAGCAAATAAAGGGTAATTTGAACCCTTCTTATCTTTGTTGTAACTTCTACACACGCACAAACATAGCTTTTAGTAAGCTCCCTGTTCCTACTCAGGACTCCAGTTATGTTTGCAAAATCAACTAGAACAAACAGTAGACCTGATAGTGGCGCCCGAAGGAGAAGACCCATGGTCGACTTTCAAGAGGAGTTGATGAACCCAAGGTATCGCTCCCAAATTCAGAAATGCCAACTGCCACCCTAGAAGGATTCGGGTACATCGTCCAGACCATGCGAGCATCAATGAAGCCAGCAGCGAGCTTCGATGGGAATTCAGCGATGAATAACTTTTTGGAAAACTTAGATGACCATTTTATGCTCTATCCAGTACACGAGCTCAAAAAAAGTGACTTTGACCAACCGAGAAGTCCTACCTACACTTACGAAAATTTCAAGACCTCCTTAGTAAAGGTCATCCCAGTAGTAAGAAATCGTGAGAAATTAGAAGCGGAATTCTTCAGCACATACCAGCAAAGAATTCAAGAACTCTCAAGTTTCATTTTAAGAAGAATACAATTATTTAAGCTTTTGTATGGAAGCCTGCTGGATCCTAAAGTAATACAAGTCATTTTACCTACGTTACTTCTCCAGGTACAAGACTTTTTCGAATTAAGGAATCCGACAACTTCGGAAAAATTATTTGAGCTCGCAATCCAATTTGAAAGCAGAAGAATGGCGGACATTGAAAGAAGACGCCAGTACGAGCAACGAAGCCAATTTCATGCGCACAGAAGAGGCAAGACCGCGGCTGCGAAAGCAAGTCGAATCACTGGTCAAAGAAACCTGAATATTCGAAAACAACCAGCGAACGTCAACAGTTCAAAAATAAGCCAGACAAAAAGTTTGAAGGCCAGCGGAAAGGCGCGAAAAAGAAGAAAGAAGATTTAAACTGAAACGGATTTCTGCTGACGGGAGGGTGCGGAAATCCGAAGGCCAAGTAAATCCCTCTATCATCAAACTCAGTGCAGTTGTTGTGAAAAATTTAGTTCATCCGAAGATTGAAGTGTTAGTAAACAATATTCCAGCCACCGCCCTCCTGGATACTAGAAGGTGTAGCTTTGTGGTAGAAGAATTTTTTAAAAAATCTTTTCTTCGGTATAGAATCTACAGTTCGGATAATACGACGGTTATAGCAGCCCAAGGGGGGGGGGAAATGCAAATGTATAGGTAAAGTAACACTGTATATCCGCATTAAGGATGAGCAGATAAAAATTATGTTTCTTATTGTAAGAAATCTTCAAGCAAATACCCTCACTTCCAAAAGTTAAGCACGAAGATGTAAAATGCAAAAAAATCAACAAATACTGCTTTCATTGACACAAAATTCTGCTTGAAAGTAGCATATATATTTATGCATAAAACAAAATCAATAATTATATACAAAAATGAAAACAATATTAAATTTCTGTAAGTTAACAGATAATGACATGGACGCTGTAACCAGAGATGTCACACGTGTGGAGGTCGCTCTGTGATTCCGCTTGGCTACAATAGCAATTTATCGATCTTCCGCGGGGGTTGTAACCCTTGGACGACCGGCTACGGGACTTCGGACAACTGTCTGTGTGGTTCGGAATTGTTTCCATAAACGTGAAATTACAGAATGATGAACATGGAAGAAACGAGCAACATCTGTGATCGACTGTCCTGCTTCAATGCGCCCCACAGCACGCCAGCACTCAAAATCTTCCATTCGTCTTCTGGAAGCCGTAGAAACACATATGTCTTGAAAACAAATTGTACGAAAGTTTTAAACACTTTCTATCAGCAGTTACAATCAACTTCTGTAACCCTTCATAAAGCTGGCTTCTTATAAGACTGCCCTTTTTGCATATTTCTTGACATGAAAGCATGATTGGCTGTTACCTAACATATTTACATACTTCCATCTACCTCTGTAATGAATTGCATCCTCTTCAATTCTGATTGGCTTCCAGAAATTAGCATTTTCCTCTCCGTGCTTAACTTTTGGAAGTGAGTGTATAATTTTAGGAGAATATTTTCTTTCAGCTTCCGAAGCAACACTAGATTTCAGTCAAGCATCTCTTAAGCTGACAATGAAACCGGTGTCGGATTCACGCAAGCGACAAACCATGATATAAATACGGGAGATTCACAGCCAGTTCGCCACAAGGCTTATCGCTATGACAAGTCTAAAGAAAAAATTATAGAATGGCATATTAAAGATATACTAAGTAAAAAGATCATCACGCCCATCTCCAGTAGTTATGAGAGCCCGGTTGTTTAATGTAAGAAGAATAATGATTACCCGGCTGCACACCCATAAAGGTGGCGTTTTGCAATTGATTACCGCAAAATGAATAGCGTTATTAAGTACCCGATTTATTCATTACCCATTATTGAGGAAATCTTGCTAAACATAACTTCCACAGAATACACTCAAGTCCATAAATTAAGGATAATGCAAAATCAGGCAAAGGAAGAGTTAGAAGCAAAATAAATTTGACTTATTTGTAAAGCTTATTTATTAAACAAAAGGTAAAGAGCAAAAAAAGATGCTATATGTTTGATATTATTAAAAAAATTAGCGATTTTTTTCTCCCTAGAGCAAATTGCAAAAAAACCTATTTACAAAAAACCAATATTACATGGTTGGTATGATTGTTAATACATTGTATGTCTCCCAGACAATGCAATACAGTCCGTACAGCGCCTAGGCATCCTGAGTATCAAATTATCGATCTGATCTTGGGGGATATTACACCACTCAAAATGCAATGATCTCCGAAGTTCCGGTAGACATGTAGGAGGAGGTTGACGGGCTGCAACTTGTCGGCCAAGTTAGTCCCACACGTGCTGTACTGGATTCAAGTCCGGTGAGAATGCTGGCCAGTCCATACGGGTGATATCCTCCGATTGAAAGCAATCGCTTACGATGTTTGCACGGTGAGGACGGGCGTTGTCATCCAAAAACACAAATTGTGCGCCCATGGTGCCCGAAACAAACGTACATGTTGTTCCAGAATGACGTCCGGATAGATTTGGCTTGTCATGGTTCCAATTTGAACGTACAGGCCAGTTCTGGAACCCAGAATAATTCCACCCCAAACGAGCACTCCTGTACCACGTAACGGTGTCGTTCAATGATGTTTTCTTGGTGGTAATGGGTACCTGGAGCTCTCCATATGAAAGTCCGGCGAGAATCAGACTGCGAGCTAAACCTGGACTCGTCGGAAAGCATCACACAAGCCCACTGTTGCGGTGTCCACAATGCATGCTCTCTACTCCAGGCTAACCGCAGGCGACAGTGAGTTGCAGTAAGTGGAACGCATCTGACAGGTCTACGAGCATATAAACCAATCTGCCCTAAGCGTCTGTATACGGTCTGCCTTGAAACTGTCGTACCAGTGACTGAAGAGGGCTAACGAGACAGATCTGAGGCTGTGCTCCGCCTGTTTCTTTTGGCAGTAACTGTCAAATACCAGTCCTCATTCGGCGTTGTAACTCTGGGGCGACCTGTGCTGTAACGTCTACTCACATTACCATCATCTTGGAATCGTTGTCAAAGCCTGGAGATGACACTCTGGGCAATTCCAAGTTTGTCTGATACTTCCAGTTGGGTACGCCCACATTCCAGACGGCCGATAATTCTACCACGTAAAAAATCATCCAAATGCGTGCTTTGTGTCATAACTATTCGGTTATTACACTGAAATGCTTATAAAGCGCCTGCGAACAATTTTACTTCTTTGCCTGTATTCCTTATATATCACTCTCTTACACTCTCGTCATTGTGACGTACCATTGGTGTCATCTGCTTACTTCCTGAAATTTGCATATGATTCTTGAAGATGTGTGTAGTGATTTTACAGGTGATATATTTATTTTAGATTTCGATTTCCGCGTGACTCCGAATTCTCCTTAATTTATAAACAAGAGTGTATATGACGACATTAGATTTAATATCTGGGCATTTTCAAATAGGCGTAAAACCTGAAGATGTACCAAAGACGCTTTCATAACTAAGCTTGGCACTTATGCATTTTTGAGTATGCCGTTTGGCCTGTCAGGCGCGCCAGCAACATTTCAACGTCGTATGGACATTGTTTTAATACCTGCTGTCGGGAAAAGCGCTTTTATTTATTTGGATGACATTATTGTTACTAGTGACAATTTAGAGCAACACATTAAAGACTTAAAAAAGTATTTTCATTATTAAATGAGGCCGATCTAAAAGTTAATGCTGAAAAGTGCAAATTTGCGGCAAAGGAATGACGTTATTTGGGTATAAAATTTCCCAGAAAGGCATCGAAACCGACAAATCAAAAAGAATTGCAATTCAGAATTATCCGCCGCCTAATACGGCGAAGAAACGAGCTTCTTTTCTAGTGCTCTGCTCATATTATAGGTCCTTTATAAAGGATTTTGCCACCATTGCCGAACCGCTATTAAAGTTAAAAAGAAAGAAGGCAAGATTTTCGTGGACAGCAAAGCTAACACCGCTTTTGAAATATTAAAACAAGCGTTAACATAAGCCCCTGTTTTGAAATTTCCCAAAAATGATAAAAATTTAGAAATCGCGGCCGATGCCTCGGATTATGCCGTAGGGGCAATTCTTTCTCAAAATGGGCAGCCTGTGGCGTTCTGTAGTCGTACTTTAAACGATACTCAAAGAAATTATGCAGCAACGGAAAGGGAAACACTTGCAGTTCTGTTCGCGGCACAAAAGTTCAGAGTTTGTTTCGGAAGTTCTCCAGTAACGGTCTATTCTTATCATGCAGCAGTCGCTAGATTATATTCAGGAAAGAATCTATCGCCAAGACTAATAAGATGGGCACTTAAATTACAAGAATATAATTTGATAATTAAACACACGCCGGGAAAGGAAAATGTCGTAGCAGATGCCCTGTCAAGAATCAAGATAGATGAAGAAAGGAATAGTGTTAAAGTGGCAATGCTCACATCCCATATGTTACATTCCCGTGAGACCGTAATAACGGAACTGGGCAAGGATCCGGAATTTAAAAATATATTTGATTATTTAAGAGATTCTGAAAACTTTAGCCACCAAGATATTGTGGCGATAAGAAATAGGGCGGCCCATTACGAACTGATAGATAATCTATTATTTATACGAAAACTATGAATAATAACAATGAAATACGACCTGTTATCCCAGCTGGTCTTAGATTAAATATACTACAGGAATTGCAGGTTTCGCCCCTGGCAGCTCATGGTGGTATTCGGAAAACCATCCAACGCGTACGCGAAGCAATTAATTTTCCTGAACTGCAAAAGTTAACAAGGGCGTATGTCCAGTCTTCCAAACATGCCAGGTAGTTAATTTAATTTCCCTCCGGTCGAGTTTCTAAATAGCATTAAATCAGAATTTCCGAATGAAATAATTGGCGTCGATTTATTGGGCCCTTTCCCGAAAAGTCAGTTAAATAAATGTTGGTATCTCCTTGTTACGGTTGACCATTTTAGTAAATGGACCGAAATTGTTCCGCTAAAACGAGCCTCTGCGAAATTAATTATTGATTATATTTTAAATAAATATATTTTAAAATACGGGGCGCCTCTAAAAGTTATATCGGATAATGGACCTCAGTATAAGCAATATTTTTGAAGACATGTGTCAAAAACTGGGCATACGACATTTAAAAATGGTCCCGTATTGGCCGCAATCAAATATAGCGAAACGGGGCAACAGAAACGTAATTAAAATTATTCGTAGTTATGTTAAAATTTTTCATAAAAGCTGGGATGACTATGCCAATGAATCAATCAGCTTTCGCTCTTAGGACCGGCAAACACAGCACGACGAGAAAAACTCCTGCTGAGTTATTTTTAGGCAGGAAGATGATAACTCCACTGGAGAAATTGTTTTCTGTTCAAAAAAGGGACCCTGAATTCCAAATGGCGGATATACAAAAGTTAATTAAGGAGGAAAAAGGAAACACGGAAGTATCACAGAGGAAACAGAAAATGTATTATGACATGAAGAGACGGGAAGTAAAGTATAATGTGGGGGATGAAGTACTGAAGCTGAAGCATTCACTTTCTTCAGCGGCGAAAGAAAAAGTGGCAAAATTTTGCCCACGGTTTGAAGGGCCATTTTCTATTGAGAAAATAACCCAGGCTGTGGTGGCTTTAAAAGCCAAGAATGGCGAAAACATTACGGTAAATATCGATCAAATCAAGCCGTATTACAACTGAGATAAAATGAAAGTTTTTCAAGATCTTTTGCAGGATCCGGCACGGCAGGCATCATCTCAAGACATGGAGCACCAGCAACGACTGCCAGAGTCAGCCACAAGTAAAGGTACGAAGGAGGGGAGAAAAGCCCCCCCCCGATACGACACTGGAGATAAGGAAAAAAGGAAGATATTCCCTCGATCAGAAAAGAGAGGGCACGATCGGCTCTAACAGGAGGAAGAGGGAAATTCTACCAGTACGAAGAAGGCTAGAAGAAATGGCCGCAGTTATAGCACCGGTGAGAAAAGAAATAGTGAACC
Organism: Stegodyphus mimosarum; assembly: GCA_000611955.2. NCBI lineage: Eukaryota > Metazoa > Arthropoda > Arachnida > Araneae > Eresidae > Stegodyphus > Stegodyphus mimosarum. The sequence goes on from KK119579.1 coordinate 513,271, forward strand.
CTCAGAAAGGATTCTACGCAGCAAGTTTCCACGAATTGACCCGGGAAAGTCAGCTGCAGACTCAAGGCAAAAACAAAAGTTCGAACAACAAATAGCCAGAACTCGGCAACAAGCAACGAGAAATGTCCCTACTCCCCCGAGGACAGCACCCATAAATTCTACCCAGAAATCAACCAACGGAGAGGAAGAAGTTTTTCAGGAAGCATCAAGCACGCCCAAAAAGGAAACGGACTGAGGAGGGAACTGAGGGTCGGACCCGGACAAGGCGGAGGATCAATCCAACCATGGTCTTTGCTACCTTCCAGGAGTGGGCGGCTAAACGGATGTCTGAATATCAAAAAGATAAGTAAAACTTTATGTTACTTTAAAACTTTAAGTTAATTTTCGTTCTTACTGCAAGTGGCAGAATTTAAGAAGTTTTCGCCAAAAAGGCGAGAAATTAGTTTTACCTATTTGTTACTATGTTTTTCAACTACTCGCGAGTAATCTAATATTATTTTATAATACTAAAGTGTAAATACTTCAGTATTGTAAAAGATTTTGTAACTGTATAAGAAAAGTACCTTAAGAACATTCTAAAAATATTGTATAAAGCTTTATTTAAAAGATTCTGTTAAGAGAAGACATTTTAGTCTGAAGGACTTGTGAAATGTACTTGTTAAATGTAAAAAAAATAGCACTTGCTTTCAGTAGGAGAAAGTTAACTGTATGTTTTCAAATGTGTAGAATTTAATGGCATGTTAATGTTTTCTTATATACATGTGAACTGTTCCGTTAAAATTTAAGAAGTACAGTGATGTGTTAAAAGTGAAAGCATTATATGAATGTAAAAGTTTAAAACCGCTGAGTTAAAAGAATGTGACTGCATAAATGCAACTTAACGCATGGTGAATATGTGCTAAATTTGGAATGAATGAATGTAGTTAGGCTCTCTGACGCTACACTGCAGAGTTAGCCACTTATATTAAAATAGTACCTCAGGGTTCAGAGATGAATGTAAGGTGTGTTCTGAGGTCTTGTTATGTTGAATTTTAACACGTTAGTGTTTTGATTGTAGGCGGTAGTGTTGAACACTTGTACATTGACACGCCCGAGTTTAGTGTTTCTCTCTTTACAACACAGGTCAGAGAGCACGGGGAGATAATTAAATAGTGGTATGCATGAAATAAGAAAGGAATTTTAAATGGAAAAAAATATACGTGTTCATGTTACTTGCCATTTAAATTATTTGACAAATTGATTAAACTAGTTTTCCTTCTAGATCTCTGGAAGGAACCGATAAGAGACAAGAAATTCTTCTTTTTAGGTAATGTAGCATATGAAGAATAATTGTCCCTGGAGAAAATATTGTAAAACTGCTTTTATATAATTTCTAGGTTAGATAGTTTTACTGAGGAGTTTTTGTGAAAGATTTGCCTCACGTTAGACTTAGAATTTAGAATTAAAAGTTTTCAACGAGGTCGTTTAGACCTTAGTTTCAAACTTATTAACTCTGGTGGGGAAGTATATAAGGATTTTAAGTTCACTAACGTTTATTTATTTTAAAACTTTACTCTCATCTCTTATTTCCCACTTCTTGCCAGAATTAACGCGTGAATATGTTTATGCAAATTGTACTTGCTAACGTTTAAGTATTTAAGTTGTGGCTTTTTGCCAAGAGAGAATAGAAGAAGGAGAGAGAGTTCTTTTGCTACGAGGCTTCACACGGGCTTGCAATCAGTTACTGTCCGCCTTTAAGGCCAGAGGTTTAAATCCTCTTGAAAGTTAAAGACGTATTGTAGTTTTCCGCCGTTTGCGTACTACAGACGTAGTAATTTAAAAGACCAGTCTTAGTATTAGTCATTTGTGTAAAATACTAAAAGTTAGCTCTTATTTAAATTTTAGTTAGTTAGTAGTCTTATATTCTTAAACGTTCAGACCACAAGTGGTTGGTCTTTGTATCCCGAAGTGCGGGAAAGTTTGTAAAATCGATAAGCAAATAAAGGGTAATTTGAACCCTTCTTATCTTTGTTGTATCTTCTACATACGCACGAACACAGCTTTTTAGTAAGCTCCCTGTTCCTACTCAGGACTCCAGTTATATTTGCAAAATCAACTAGAAAAAACAGTAGACCTGATATTATATGCAATATGAGGCTTTCCTTGAAAAAAAAAAGCATTACCATTTTAATGTGCAAATTCTTCTGCTACCAAAAGTTAAAATAAAGATTTAAAAAATACTTTCAAAAATTCTGTACCTATATAAAAATATTAAAGAAATCTCAAAGCATAGAATTACTGATAAAGACAGCGGCTGTTTAAGCATCATTTGAGAGCTATTTTAGAAAATGATAACAGAAGTGAACTCCGCAATAAACTTAGCTGGTAAATTATTTCTAAACACAGAGAATATTATCTTGAAAAACATTTGAATAATTTTATTTAATAACTATTGGAAAATTTAAATAATTTCTGCTTTCGTTGTAGCAATATTCTATGAACATTCAATACGAGATAAATATCACAAAAATATAACACGTATTTCTTTCGAATCTATGCTTGAAAACATTTATCAGTTTATCTCTTCACACGCAAATGAAAATCAAGTTATTGATAAGTTGTTAATAATAATAATAGTAATTAAAAATCTCTCGAGGGTTAATTATTCCATTATAATTTATTAAAAAATCTTAATTTTAAAATCACGTTTAAATAAATCAAATTTAAACTTTAAAGTCAAATTTTTATTTTAAAACTTTAGCACTTATACATACTACAAGAGCTCTGTTTACTTTATTATCATATTATTATTTTTTCCAATTTTAAATAACATTACAAATTTGAATTGATGTACAAACAGCATGTCCTAAGTTCACACTTTGTAGCAATTACAGGAAATATAATAGAAGAATTATTCAGCAATTAACTCTGTCCATGTTGGAATTATTTATTCTGCTGTAGTGCAAAATAGTCTTCTTTGAAATGAAGAAGAATTAAGTTTTGAAGAAAATTTTGAAAATCCTGAATTCTCTCGTCTGCATAGAGAAGACAGATGATTTTATGGTTTCTAGCAACTTAAATAACACTGAACGCCGCAGCATCCCCACCTAACCCATCTTTTTATCTTCCTACCTTGTACTATATGAACCTACTAATTTCTGTAATTATTTTCATGATACGTAACTCGTCTATTAATGAACGTAAGAAATCTCATTTTTCTGTAAATGAAAATTATTTCGTTTAAAAAACTGAAATTTGCGTACGAAAATTCAAATACTTCTTAAAATAGTAATTTCTTGTAAATGGTAAGTTGACTGATATAGTATTATAATTAATATACTTGTTCTAATGTAAAATATTGACACCAGTCCTAATAAATTCCGCAAAAATATAATTATTTTTGTTAGGTACACTAATTATTAATAAAATTTCTATATTCTTAAATGAACGACTTTGAAATTTCCACCTAGTATACATCTAACCATACTATCTCAGAGATACACGTGAAGGATTGACCTGAAGGCTTTACTAACAAACAAAAATTGATTTTAATTTCAGACGTAAAATTAATTCAAATTGTCACTTCGTCAATAAAATGCTTTAGAATAACGGAAACAACCATTTATAACAGTGGCGTTTATATAAGTAGGTCTGCCTTGTATACTTTGAAGAGAGTCTAAAGAAAGAGTTACAGAAAGAATATGCCAGACATATATCAGTATTTCCTCTGTTACTTTTACTAAAAATCAGTATCGTGTCAGTATCAATCAATCAGTGCATAAACTCTCATGATGAGTCAATGTATTAAAAATCACTAAAAATTATTGTTATAAGTAAACCATATGTAAATCAAGCCCAAAGTTTCTTGCACATGTTTTCTTCTATACTGTACATAAAGAATCCCTATGAAGGATATATGTGTCCAGAGGAGTCTTAAACCTGAAATATTTTGATATTTCATATTCTTCTTTGATTTTATATTCTCTTTAAAAAGTTTTCCTATAATCTCTAAGAGTAAAAGTGACTAAGGACTTACTTTCTATTAAGCAGCTTATACAAAAGAGACATTTCACACATAAATAGTTGTTTTCTATAACAAGTTTGCATCTGTTTAATTCTAACCTTACAAGGTCTGCTTAGCTTCAATCTCCTGAACTTTAATTTCTTTTAATTCACATATGATACCTAGCTAGTCAAATGATAATAGTTACATTTAAATAAATGGAAACTTCTAGAACAGGTATGGATTCAGAGCGTTAATGAATTAAGTATTTCTGATACCACATCTTTAATAACGCATCCCTTTGATGGAATAATTAAATCTTCAATGTAATCTACATCAAGAGTATTAAACTTAATTTTTAACAGAACTTCAGTTTAAATTTTCCATTTATTTGTCTGTGGATTCTTTTTGTAACAAAATATTTGTTTTCTATGAGAATAAAAATTTAAGAAATTACATGAGGTGCAGGTAATTATGGCAACTTGAATTAATTTTGCGTTCAAAATTAAAATCAGTATTGGTTTGTCAGAAAAGCTTTTAGGTTATTCTTTTATGTGTAAGTAGGAGATGATATGGTTAGATGATAGAGGTGGAAATATCAGTCATTTATTTACGAATATACAAAGTCTAGTAATAATTAGTGGGCCTAATAAGAATACGTATTTTGTTAAATTAATGCATTGTAAACGATGCCCGACTTTCTAAGAATCATAGTTTTCTTTTAGATAGCGTAAGTCTTTCGATCTGCTGCCAGTTAACAGTCTTACAGAAGTCATATCCTAATCGCTGCCATCCCACAAAACTGTTGGATAGGCTATGAACTTCGATCAAATCCATATTTTCACGTTTTAATTTGATATAAATATACTGTTGTACATTGTCCTATTTTAAATATTTTATCAGATAGAAAACACATAATATAAAATAATAAGAGCTTCATATAATTGATAAAATTTTATTCCCATAAATATCTATACAAGCGTTTTTCGTGATATAAAACTTTTATCTTAATCCCTGACAATACTAAAATATTTTCTTTTATTTATTTATTTTATGTCTAAAATTCTGTCATTTTTCAAATCTGTAAAATTTGCACTTGCTTTCGTACTGTCAAAGCAAACTACATTTTAAGAGGTCGAGCTTTACGAAAGAAATATTTAAATACATAAGAGGAGAATCTGGGCACTGGTTACAAAGGTGTAAAGAGAGTATGCATATTTGCAGCCGATAAGACTTCATATTCGATATCCAGGATCTAAACATTAAAGTCGCTTAGCGGATACTGCAGATGATTAATTAATACAAAGTATATAAGGAATATCTTCCTAAGAAAAAAATATTTTTATGGTTGACTTTCTGAGGGAAAGTCGCTCATATTTATGTTAGATCAAAATTTACGTTGCTTCTCTGTATTCCTTGTTAGGTAGCGTACATAAGTGTCACAGCAGAAAGTAGTATTTAATTTTTTTTTAATTCAAACCTTAAATTTTAGTCTCTACAGCAAGCAATATTTGGATCCGTGAATCAAATTTCTTCTCCGACTGCAGGGGTGTATGCTGTCAGCTGAACTTTCGAAATCATTTTAATCTTCTTTGCATTTATCTAAGTTGTAAGTGATGGGATGTAATAAAAGAGTTCTTTTATAACTCTGTAATAAATCATGTATTCAAAGAAAGTTTTTTCTTAAAAAAATAAAGGAAAAAAGAAGAAAGAGAAGACGACGAAAACTGATATAATGTTTTTTCTTCCTGAGTTTAACTCATGATTATACCAGAAGCATCTAGTCATAAGAAACCTCATTTTATCTTAATTATAATTAGCTGTATTTGAGTCATTTTTTTTTCAAATTCTTTATTTCATTTTAAGTAGGATAAAGAATTTCAATAATTTACATAGATGTTTCGTATAAGTGATAAGAAGTGTGAAAGAGCATATTCATATTGAACAAAAAAATAGTTTCGTTTGTTGCCCGCGGTTTTTCTTTTTAATGCGGTTTCCAATTTCAGCTCAATCGGAAGCATTAATGAAAAGCTCTGAGTATGCTGCCGATAATGAGCCGCGAAATACCTGCATTCATTTTTACACCTCATCAAGAGAGAGAACATCCTCTAAGCGCATCGAAACGAATGCATTGAATTTCGCACACTTTTGCTGCGAGAAGCCAAATCATCAGTTGTTGTGGCGGCAAAATGTTCCAGGTGCCCTGCACCATGCACCGTCAATGGCAACAGTGACGTCACTGCGAGCCCTAACCAATCGATAGATAGCATTGACGTCACGCCCCAGCCCAATCCAAGACAGTGTCGGTAGTAAGCAAGTATCTCCAACTTCCCTTTCATTACATTTTTTCCAAGAGGGAAGAGAGTGATGGATTTAGTTTCCTCTGTGTTTTATGCGCAGTATTCCATTAAAAAAATTTCCTTTTTTAAAAAAATAATAAAAGTTGAGGGACATTGCATTTGGAAGCAAAAACGCGCGAGCAGGATTTACGCTACGGAAAATCTCTTTGAACTGGAAAGACATGGCGTTGAACATCAGATTCCCAAAAGTATTATTCAATAGAAAAAGATCCTTTAATAACAGCACAAAAATGCATTGATTTCACAAGGGCTTCCGGCCAACATTCTTACACGCGAAGAATACTAAGCCGCACACTATGTAATATTTCAAATGCACTCAGAAATTATAAAAGCATAAAGATGCTCACCATTTTATAGCTCCCTTCTTTACAACTTACTGGTTTTACTTTGGTTCCATTTTACCAGTATATTGTGTTTCAGAAACATTACGATAAGATGATATATTACAATGAGATGTTGATGAAATGTACATTTTAAAATAATTTCAGTGGATTTATATATTCAACTGACATATATATATATGGGATATAGAGATCTCTGGGTATCAAAACATTAATTTAAATAAAACGTAATCTTCTTTTATCGAGAAGAATGAATCCAGATTTGTTCATTTTTATTTGGATAAATTAGGCATGGTTTCTTTAACATAACTTTGCCTTTTTCTCAAAGTAACATAACTTTGCCTTTTTCTCAAAGTGTTACTTTTAAGCTACCTTACTTAAATTTGCAGTATCAAAGTACAGCACATCCATTCTGTATATGTACGTAAATAAAAATTATAGCATTTAGAAGGCAATAATCTTACTAATTTACTATAGAATCTAAAAACTTTTAATGATGTTTTCTGAATTTCAAAGGTCTTGGTCATGTTTATGTTTATTGGTCTGGTCATGTTTCACTGTAATGTGACCGAACAAGCGCAGTATTTTGGGGGTTTCCCCCCTCCAAAGTCGATATTCCTTTTTAGCAGATCTGATTGTTACAAAGGCAACTAACTACTACTCGTAAAAGCTAAACAAGTGTATGCTGTGCAGTTATGACTTCATTTGAAGAGTTTTCAGCGCAAGTAACTAACTTCGCTTTTCTATGAAATGAACTTAATTATGTATGTTGAAGGGCGAAATAGCAAATTTTAATGTCATATGCGGCTAACTTTTAAATTTACATATTTTCCCCTAAGATAACAATTTATGTTAGGCAAATAAGTATACTCCTTCCTTTCTCAAAGCAAAATCAGACAAATCCGTTTGTTCACAAGATGAACGATTTTAATCAAAACCATCATTTATATTTCCCTAAATGAGCCTCCGTTGATGCATTTTACTTGAAAATGCACTAGTCAGGGGCACAGCTAGAGGGGGTAGAGGGGGAGGTCTGCCGTGGGGCACATTTTTAGGGGTGGCATTTTTTGTGTTAAACATTATTTATTAACATTATTACTTATTTTAAACATTATTTTATAGTCGGGCATGGTTAGTCAGGTTCTATAATTTGGTGTAGCTAGTTAGGTGAAATGTCGAGGCTGCTAAAGAATAATTCAGTTCTAAATTTCTGTATGGAAGTAAATTGAGAAGAAAAGAATTTTCACTCTAGATAAAGTTTTCAACGTAATCCCCATGTGAGTACAACAGCTGCGCAATTATGTTATGCCTTTTTTATTCCGTCAAAACTTTTGAATGCAAATTATGATCAACTAAATTGTGATCACGGTGGCATTAATAAGGAAGAATTCGTTAACAAAGAAGCATTTCAAAGTTTTATTTCCGTTTTTGCTGGGGAAATCGAAACAGGAACGTAGGAAAACATTCCTTTTTAATTTTTGCAGTTTATTTTAAAATCCAATCTATAGAGCAAAGTTCTGAATATTGTAAAACTAGTGCAAACTTTCCTCTCAATTGCTGTAAGTCTTTCTAGTTGCCTGAAACATTACTTAAGAAGTATTTAAGAACAACTTTGAATTTAAATCTTTATCTACTGTCTGTGTAAAAGAAGTAATGCATGGTTTTGCGAACACAAAAAAAGCAAAATAATAATAATAATATAATTTTAAAGTGTTAGAATTTTAAAATTTTCTTCAAAAATAAATGTAGAGCTTTATTTCCTTACACGTCGTTTTGACATTTCTTTAAATTGTCTTTTTTGTATACCAGAAAAGGCGGCAAATTCAGGTACAGCCCCAAGCGGCAAACTCGGGGACGGTCTATATACGCCACTGATACTAGTTAGAAAAAAGGCAACAGTTGGACATTTGTCACAATGGTCGAACATCAGATAGAGGCCGATTCAAAAGCATATCACCCTTTGCTTTGAAGTAAAAAAAATTAACGTAAATGGGAAATTTTATTAAATAGACTTCCATAAACTCAAATTAGACTGATCTCTGCAAATTTTAGCAGCCTGAAACAAGAGATGCTCCAAAAGATTAAACATAATGTGACACTTTTCTAAAGAAAGATATTTTAATGCTGTTAAGTTCAGGAGGGTGCCTGAAATGTCATACCCATTGTTCTGCTTATTATACATTCATTTACCATCGAAATAATTCAAAAGAAAATCATAGCTAACTTTCTGGGCATGGAAAGTAAGTTTAGTTCAGAATGTGTTCAGTGTCTCCAACAACGTGTTTCACAACCCATTGTAAGCGAAACGTTGCGTTTAGCCCAACCCGCTTGCACCCTCTACGGAAATTACACAGCGTAACTGCATTATTCCCAAGGGTTTCGTTTCATTTGCAGGTTTCCTTACGGATGCTTTAGCTTTAAAAACATTCCATAAAAGGAAATCAAGTGGATCTACAGATCCTCGGTGTGCGAAGGCACATTCATAGCATTCAGTGGGCCGACCTGACATTACAGTCATATTAAACGTGGCATGCAGGAAATCAAGATCAACAAATACAGTGTGTGCGGGGGCTCGTCATGTATGAATCACTGAGTGTGGAAAGTGAGACCTGCTGCCATTTTCAGGTGTATGGACACTTGATAAGCACCGTCGATTCTTCTCTAAGGTAGAGCGAGTGGCTTAACGATTGCTGACGCAGTCTGTGTATTATCCTCTTTAAGGAGCCTATTTTGTACCAAAGTGTGTTCGAACACGTCTTAATGTCGCCACCAAACTCTTTCAAAACATCACGCTTTTACCTTTTGTTCAGCACTCTAACGGCTATTATCTGCCATTCTGAAAACTGTTATTTATTGGCAAATTAGAGTCCGAGAGTCCGATATTGACTTCTCCTGACATCTGCTGAATATTTCATGTACAGAAGTACTTGTACATTTTTCAGTATTCAGTATGTAATATTAAAAACTTTATGGGGTAACTGGAATATTACGGCGTTTCGTGCTTCACAATATATATTGCTTCTATGTACCATTTTTTTTCTTCAATAATTTGCTTACCAATCTCTCATACAGCTCAGAGTATCAGGTGGCATCAATAATTTGCTTACTAATCTCTCATATAGCTCAGAGCATCACGTGCCTGATGAAGGAAATGATGAGCAAATTTTTAGACAAGAATTACTACTTCTGTACTATACTGCAATTTTGATCACTACGTTCACTACCCGAAATTAAGCAACTCGAGACTTCCTGTAATATGTTCAGCCAAGAATATTATTTTGTACATATTTGGTACATTTAAGCACTATCATAATCTACTATAAGATAATAAAAATGTTCACGGCAATTTTATTATTTTTACTGCAGTTTTATAAATACACCTTTCTCTCAAAACTATCCTGGAGATATGCTCCTTGTACTCTGAATTCTTCATTTACAACCAGACAAAGATTATGTATTATGCTTCGCTTATTTTGAAACTTATCAGCACTTAGGAAAGAATATTTTGAACTTCTTTTAAATCCATTCATTTTGTTTGTGTAATGTGAAGACTTTGTACTCTTGTGATTGGTACCTTATTCGCTCGTGCTCCAGTCAAGCTTCCTGAAATTTTCTTTGAGACTTATGATGCTTATATTCTGCTTTATTTTTATTGAATATTTAATGGAATGTATATTTCATTCTACTCTTTAAGATTATTTTTAATGAATCACACATTTTCCCTAGCCTCGTATAACATAAAGATTTAAGGATATCAAGTAGACTGGATAATATTTCATTGCTTTTTAGACTCCTTTCTGCTTCTCTTATAGGTAACTTCCATATGATTCTGACTTTCGAAACAATTTTTGCTTGAATGAGAATAATGTACCTACAGTTATTTTTTGTTTTACTACAACAAATTATAAATTCTGTTCATCTTAGATTGAGAAAAAAAATTTCCTCTTTGAGGTGAGGAAATAATTTTAATCATCCCTTTAAAATGCATATTGGAAATTGCATATTGATAAATGCATATTGGAAAATTAAAAATTACCTACATTAAATTCCGAAAAGACAAATTGCTGCTATGATGAATATTAATTTATGGAATCGAAGTTTTCCTAGTGCACATTTGCGCCTTCTATAACACATTTCAGGCTCACCAGCGGCCGAGCGGTAAAGTCCCTGAGTCCGACCTGGATTTGATTACAGGCGAACGGGCTTTCTGCATGGGCCTTTTCGTTGTTTTTTCCATCTGTGATGTGGATACGAGTCAGTTTGCTTTAGAAAATCTTCCACAAAGACTTTAACTTTAGGCAGATAGCTCTCATGGGCTTTATTTGCCGTAATCAAATAAATCAACCAGTATGCCACTTACATATATAAACGGTGTACTTATATACAACAATAGCCCGCTCTTTTCTAATGCAGGCCCATCCTGTTTATTTAACAAATTTGCCCAGAGCCCCGCAGAAATACTGGAAATGTTATCAAAATGAAATCTTGAACATGCGCGAAACCTAAATGTTACATTTTAATGCATGAATTTATTGTAATACAAGTAAAAGAATTAAGTAACTATCACACTCGTATTACTAATTTTACTAATAATTTCACTTTTTGGTAAGTTGCATAAATTTTTTATCTACCCTTAAAGCTATTTAAATTGCATAACTTTTGCCCGCACACAAATAACGCACTTCTGTTATAAGGTTTCTCCCGCCTTCTCCGCATGCCTTCGTAGTGTATTGGTCAGCACACTCGACGCGTAACCGAGAGGTCCGTGGTTCGATTCCCGGCGAAGGCGTTGCTAATTTTTCACATCTCCTGCTTCAGAAATAACCTAATGTCGCTACACTGTCATAAAACAGAATGAAACTTCTTATAGTGGCCACCTTCCTTAGACGGTCACCTCTGAAAATAGCCACTATTTCTTAAACATAAAATTGAATATTATTGAATATCACGTTTCTATGGCGATTACTTCCAGAGAAGTAAAAATCATCAGAAACCATAGATGGGTGTCTCGAGCAGGTTTCACTTCATATGCGATATCTTCGAAACTATATCTCTTCTCTTTTTCTCCCAGCTAACTATTTAAAACGGCACATGTTTTTCACAGCTTCTTTTTTTAAACACAGCGATCAAAAGATTGGATTTCTCTTCAGATGATATTGACAAAACCGAAGAAATAAGGCTTCACAACTTTTTCCTTTCCTATACACAACTTCAATTATATATACTTTCGAATGGCAAAAGGGTTTCTAGCTTTTGAATCCTAGCTTTTGAATCAAAACATTCATCTTGTTTTCCTGCAGTATCTTAACAAAAACCTGATTCCGTGACACTTTTATGGGTTCTGCAGTATTCAGCCTTAATAGAATATGAAGTTTTATTTCTAAGAGAAACGTGTTCTCCTTTATTACTCTTTGTAACCCACAAAGAAAGCAGAATTTTAGCAATAAAAGCAAACTTTTGCATCGCCTTAGATGAGGAATTATGAAATATGAATACATATACGACAGAAATACTATTTCTTCTGTGGAAAGGTTAAGACATCTCTAAATATCCACTATTCATAACAAACTTTCCTATGATGAGATTTGCCGTATTAAATAAATTTTCTAACACCAAAAGCACAATCTGAGTCTATGCAATAAAGTCTGAACTATTATTGCAACTTTAAAGTTGTAGGTTTGTAAAACTGGATTTGTAATCAACTCGAACCTTCAACAAAGGTACAGTACTATCTTTTAAATAAAATGCATTTGCTTTGAAATCACAAATTAAAAAAATATGACTCGAAAATGAAAATTCCTGTAAAACAGTTTCATACACAAGGTGTACGTTTAAACCAGTATTCGCTAGAAACGTGAAACTAGACATAAAGACTCCGACTTCTATACCTCGATTTTTATGCTTTTCAGACTCTGGTTTGAATCAAGGTACACGAAGTTATTGTTGCTATAAATGGGCTAAGTAATAACTAATTAGTTAGTATTAGTTAAAGATCTTCAAGTAAAGTTAAAGATCTTCAAGGCAGTAAGATTGTAACAGCAGTCTTAGACGTTTCA
>KK119579.1:535446-551589 GCA_000611955.2 Stegodyphus mimosarum
TGAGTGTGTATAACACATCTGTATAATACATATATATAACATATACACTCAAACCTGTTTTTGTGCGATGGATAGGGAGCGCATAATAAAAAAACCCATAAAAAAATCCCACAAGACCATACGAGTAGCTATAAAAAAGAGAGTCGTTAAGAGTTAACTTTTTTTTTCAGTTACCACGTAGTCGGTGATCAGTTTTTGCTACGACTGTTCGTTCACTAGATGCTTGCATATGTCGCGGTAGCCAGATATATAGGATTGAAGCTCTTTTTTTTTATTGATAACTTCGTCAATTATGTTCCAATCTGATTGAAATATTCATATACCGAACAAAAAATCGCACAAATAAAAAATCGCGCAAAAACAGGTTTGAGTGCATATATATACTATATACATGTATGCGTGTGTGTATGTATACACACGCATGTACTCATTGTGTAATCAAGGTTATATCGAACACGTATCTACGTGCCCATATAAAAGAACCCTGTTTATCCGAGATGATATTCACAGACAGCATGTCGGGCATAAAAGAAGGCTGCAATTATTCTGAATAAAATCTATAAGTATAAAAATAAATGAATATTATTTCATTAAATTACCGAACTCTCATATGTCAATATCAACAAATTTAATTTTGAACGTGTTCCTTGAATTTAATCTGAAAGATTCAATTTTAGTCGACAGCAAGCAGAAAAAAAGTCCAAATCAGTATATTTGTTCTCAGATATCTTCGTGAAAAGTTTCTTGCCTATACTCTTGAAAGCATTTATTTTTAACTAATAAAAGCGTAATCACTATTTAAAAAGCTATGATTTTTAGTCTTCTAAAATACTATAACTCAATAAAGTTATAGTATTATAGAAGACCAAAAATTTTTAATTCAATAAAGCTACACGTTTTTGTTTATAATTTTTGCTATATATAAACATAAGAGCATTTATTTTTAACTAAATAAAGAATAATCAGTATTTTTAAAACTGTAATTTTTGGTGTTCCATAATACTATAACTCAATAAAGTCAAAAAAACTATAGTTTTTTATCTATCATTTTTGGTTTCATTACTCAAGGACTGTACAAAAATTTAGATTTAATATTTTCAGAACATCTCCATATACTTTGTTTGAACTGTTTTCGTAAACGTTCTCAGTTTTATTGTAAAAATTTCTGTGATCAGAAGTAAATGACTGTAATCAATGTTTAAGTAAATGAAATCTATGGCCATCTTTTAGGAAGCTTCGCTACGTATCCACATGTATTTAATCACACATTCAAAGATTTCCGCCCCATAATCGTAACTTTTAGTTCATTTACTATTCACTAGTTTATAAAATGTGAGCTAATATTGTGTAATTTAGATTATTATTAATTCGAGAGTTATTTTAGAACTGATTCAGGAAACAAACGGATTCTTCTAAAATTTCTTATGTTTTAATTTCAGTTATTCCTCGTCAACTCAAAAAATATGTAGATAAAGCGAAAACTTATATATATATGTTTGAGTGTAGGTTTGTGTACACATACATATGTATGCCTCATTTTTCCTCACATTTTCCTTTTCAGTGAAACGGATTGTGAAAAGACATATATGCAAATATTTATTGAATTTTTAGAGAAGAAATATACTTCGATACCAAATAACGTACCATTTCTTTAAGTAGTTGTAGTTGTTGTCAGGTTATGCATAAATGTTAGTATTTATGTAACTGTTTTCTGTAAGGTAATTAACTCGTATCCAGAAATTTTGTATAACGGAAATGGTTTTAATTATTTCAAAATTAAGCTTCGAAAATACCTCCGTATAAAATATTAGCAAAAGTTTCAAATTCAGCCTGAAGTTTGAATATTTCATTCTTCAAATTGAAAGGCGTCATTAGTGGATATCTAGACGTAAAATATCTCAATAAAGTTCCGAAATTTTCATTCCATTTAATTCTATTTTCTGTTACACATTTCTAAGTAAAGTAATGGTTATATTATGACAGATAAGCTGAAAAAGGACAAATTATTTTGTTTCCATGCTCTGCTTTTACACTAATTGACAAATTGTGAGTTTAAATAAAGCCCACATTGACTATCCAACAAAGATCAGTCAACGGAGTAACAGGGTATGTGTATGACCTGGACGCATATGGCAGAGGCCACCATATCGATGAATGGATTTTGTTTCTTTGATTATGCAAAGCACTTGAGAGATATCTGCTTAAGGGCAGAGATGCCTTCGTGGACGACTTTCTAAGGGAAACTGACTCGTATACACGTTAACACATAGGAAAACCACGATAACGCTCATGCAGCCAGCCCGTTCGCAGGAGTAGAATCTCGCACCGAACTACCAGTATTCAGCGATTTTACTGCTCAGCCACTAGTGGGAGTCTACCATATCGATGAAACTCATTCTTTCTCGAAAGAAATCAGGGGCATCTGTTTTATACAGAAATTGTTGGCTATGTCGCATCTTATCAGATTTCGTAATTGAAGCGCTAAAATATTTTACATCATTTTGTCAAAGTTTAATAATTTAAGTGGCCTCAAATAGAAGGGATTAAATATGAAAAGTGTACTCATCATATTTCATGCGCTTAAGAATTCGGTAGAATAAATATCTAAAGTCAGTCACTGGCTTCAGCTCCTTAACATTATAGTTACTGTTGTGCAGAGAAGACAGCTTTGATTCAAATTTTAGCTGGAGTCCTGATACTTCCAGTGAAGTTCGATCAAGCTGAAACTTTTTGCAAGAAAATGAGGACTTATACTTACTCTCGTTTTCCTTGAATGATGCAGATGTGTGAAAACTGCATCTGATCAAATTATATAACTGCTACAATTCAAGTCACTCAGGTCATGTCATCAGTATTAAATTATACCAAGCTTCAAAAGTCTATATTATCCGAAGTTGTTTGTCACATTTACTAACGCAGGGAATAAGATTCCCTCTTTCCGAAAAGCAGGAACTTCTGGATTCAAATGCCAGTGCAAATTCCATTATATAGCAACAAGAGTGTATGGCCACAAGCACTCATTCTGACAAGAAATCAAGGTACGGCGCGAAGGGCAGTGGTAGGTGCTGCCTAATTGAAAATACCTTGCAGCATTTTTAACATTCTAGTATAAGAACTGGTTTCAGTCAATGCATAATGCTATAACCACGGATGCTTCAGTATTGAATGATCGATCAAGAGCTGGAATATTAGCAAAGATCTTTTAATATCTGTATGTCAAATCTACCAATTAAGAATCTCTCTATTCAGACCATAATACACAATTCATAACCTTGTTTGACCATAAAGAACGTTGACAGTGAAGGTTAAAACCTAGAAAGAGGTGATAAAGTTAGTTCTGATCTCATTCATCAGGTATTAAGGAAAGCGTAAGTAAAATAAGATCAAAGTCCAGAATACGTTTGTTTCAACTAAAGTTGATTTGGGGAGACTTCGTATGTCATCAGTTAATGTGAAAAGCTTTGACTACATACAAGACCTGGTGGATCATTTTAATCCTGCTCAGCTACTCTGGGTTTGCTATACGTCAGAAAAATATCTGCTTGGCCTTGAGGTCTTTATATACTACTGCATAAATGCAGAAGAAAGCTAAAGGAATACGCAACGCTTAACTATCTACGCCAGGCATGTCAAACTCAGCCTCCAAGTAACCTAAATAGTCAAAAGTGTATAATAGTGCTTATCGCAAGGGAAAAATACCATTTTCATACTTAATGACGCATTTAAAAAAGGAGTAAATGTATAAAATGCAAACTAAAAACTAGAAAGAACGTAAAAACATTCCAGTAGGATACTTGTTGTCTCTTTCATGATATATGGCATCCTTTTTTCCTGCAGCCACCTTTCCGATATCTGGAGACATGTTGCTTGATTAGATGAATGTCTGTTAATTATTGATTAACAACATGATTAGATGAATGTCTGTTAATCTGGATCTCGCTAGATTCCTTCTTCTTCATAAGTGAGAAACGATGTTCACACTGATGCATATTATGGAAATGACGTACTGTGCAAAGTTACGGCTTTCTGGGATCCATTCATGCAAATCTTCGTTAAAAATCCAGGGATACCCACTTAACTGAATTTTTGCTTTAGAGCTGATTAGCACAGAATTTCTGCTAATTCCATATCTAAATGTGTAAGGAAGTTTGCCTTTCCTTACCATATGCGTTCAAGGTATAGCTGGAAAGCATGTCCGACTGACAGTCGGAAGGTTCGACCCATGGCGACGGCATTACTGATTTTTCTTGTTTCCTGCATGCTGATTTCTGATGTTTCATCTTCTTTTAAAAAAGAATTTTGTAAGCAAACTATTTCAAGACTATTTCTAGACCTCAAGAGATTATGCAAATGCATCAATATTAGGTGTAATCAGTATTTAGTAATACATTATTTTCCAGTATTTAGTAATACATTACAACTATATTTAAGAAACATATACAGCCCGCGGGCCACGAGTTTCATAACCTGATCTACATAGATCTTTGGCTTCTACAGCATTACCTTATATCATCTTTGTGGTACCTTCTGAATGAAACACTGGAACAGGGTTTGGGGATTGTGTTTACAGCATAATAACAAGATTGAATTTAAGAAAGGTGTTGAATTTTTCATATCAACACTTCTTAACTTTTAGGAAAATAAAGCCTCTCACCGGAGTTTATAAAAGAAACAGAAATGTTATAATGTAATGGATAGTAGCCACTAATTCAGTGGCACAATGTATGTTTAATTTCTAACAGTAAAACGAAATCAAACAATGAATAACAATTCAAAAATAAAATAAAAAATATTTTAGATGTTTAAATTTTAGCCACAAGACATAAACAGCAAGTAATTATAACTTTTGAGTACGCCCAGATGTTTCGAAAACGTTCTGCTCCAGAATTACAGAATTCTGGCTTCCCAAAGAGACAGTACTCTAAAAACTCTTTCCGCTCGTCTGTCGGGCAAAGCTCAGTCCTATATTAGTCTCTTGCAAAGCTCGATATAACTTTATTCATGTTGAGAACACCTCAATAAAATACAGATCCGGGATGTAAGTTGTTATGATGAGTTGTTACCAATTTAATAATGGGTTTTTATTCAACTAGCTTACAGATCTATAATATAAGCACATTAATTTTTGTCCTTAAAAGGTTAAGACGTGTTGTAACTGTTGACCAAATGGTATAGCTTAGACTGCACAGCCTAGTTATTACCAGCACAAGAATAAAGAATTAAAACCTACTAAATAAGCAATAATTAATGTTTTCTAAACCGCAATTTTAGGAGTAACGTAAAGTACAATACAATAATTTTAAAATTTACCTAATTTTAAAATCATTAACATTCCAAAATTTGACAATCTAATCAACCAAACATCTGGAAACGTTCTAATTCTCTAATTTTTAACTTTTTCTCTCCTAATAAAAGCTCTCAATTCATAGTAAACAAACAGTACAAGAGCGACTCCAAAAGGCTACGAGCGCAGCTCTTTCTCGTCCAAGAACTAATCTCATTGGACTCGAACACAAGTTGCAATTAGGAAATTGTAGTAATTAACCTTATACCTACATAACTAAGATTTTTGTAAAACTTTTGAACTGGTCTAATGAATGTGAAAGAAGCCAACAAGAAAAGGACAATGTAAAAATTTAAAGTTTAACTGTCAGAAAATTAGCGCATTTTTTACGATATCACACGCGCTCCTTGTTTGATTAAAAAGATATAACTAGAAAAATTCAGGCTGCTAATGGTTGCTTCATAGCCAATTTGAATTGTCAGAAATCATCAGTAGGTTTTTAACTTTATGTCCAGAAATCTCATAACAGTGGTAAAATTCACTAGTTAAGTTGAGATTGCTGTAAAAACGAGTAAAAGTGACTCAAGGTATGAGCTTTGTACTAACTTTTGTAAGTCATGCATTAGGCCGAGTTCTCGGCTATAATACACTGACTTTTGAATGTGAAGCACGAAACGCAAATTAGCAGTTTTTCAAAAAAAGCAGTTGAATTTGAGTAGCTGAAAATCACTACAGATGTAGATACCAATATGCAAATATCGTTAAGTCACGATGTACTATCCGAACAAATTAGTCATTCGTTGAAGACGAAAGCATTCTGAAGTGTTTGAGGGTGTCCATTTAAATATTGATACGAAATGTTTATACCCTTCGTAGGATAACTTTTTATTATATTCATGTTTCTGTTGTTTAAGGATGACGAATGTCAGGTAGTGAGCGATAATGTGCTGTCGGACGCATAGAAGCGGGAGAGTCAATCAAAGATGTCGCTCTTTTCTTTGGCGTTGATCATTCGGTAATTTCTCGAATGTGTAAACAAACACAAGTCCATTTTTGTTGATTTTACCATTGCGTGCTTAACTTTTGGAAGCCATTGTAAATATTTGTTTACAATTAATTTACTATACACACATGTATAAGCAGTTTAGTACATAAAATATTCAAATGTAAAAATCCGTATAGCGTAGAATTTTAAAATAGTATATAGTATTCTAGAGTCATTAGGTTATTTTGAAGCATGAGATGTGAAAAATGAGCAATGCCCTCCCCCGGGTTTCGAACCACGGACCTCTCGAATACGCCTCGAGCGTGCTGACCGCTACACCACGAAGGCATGCGAAGAAGGCGGGAGAAATATCTTATGTACTCCCCCCTTTTAAAGGGCGACTGGGGATTAAGGGACTCAATCGCCAAATCCCGGTGGTGGAGAATCATCATCCACCACCTTTTTTGTTCGGGCGCCGCTTGTAAATCATTAGGTTATTTCGAAGCATGAGATGGGAAAAATAAGCAATGCCCTCACCGGGACTTGAACCATAGACCTCTCGAATACGCGCCTAGCATGCTGACCACTACATCACGAAGGCATGGGAAGAAGGCGGGAGAAATATCTTACAGTATTAACAGAATTCCGTCTGCTATCTCATTTGCAAAACTGGATAACAAACGTAGACATGTCTATGCCGTCTAAACAAATAAATATTAATAAACAAATAGCTATGCAACGTAATAAAATACTTTTGCTTCAGAGTGATTTGCAGTGATGACTGAGAATTTATAAACTGGATAAGCGAAATAAAGTAAAATAGCTTCTTCTGATTGAGTGGAGAACTAACTAAAGAGAAAGAATACCCGTTCTGCAGCTTAGTTCAGAATTTATGCGAACATATGCATAATTAAGCTGGAAAGTTTTATATTCATTAACCCGTTAGCTTATTATTTTTATCTTTACTGTCACTTTTACTTTTATCGGCTCCCACCAAAATGAAAATTAATTTACGTAGATAAGAACAGACTTGAAGTCAAAATAGAGCTTTTCGGAAGCGATTGCTGACTTTGTCCCGTCTTCACCCAGCACTTATATGTTATTCTGTAACAGCTTTAGCCTTTGGCTACCATGTTTGCTCGCGGATTTAGAGCCCTTACCTAAAGCTTACAATTAGACTTTGCTGCGCAAATTGCATACTTTAAGTTTTACTTCGACGTTTCTGTTCTGTGAGATCCCTTAAGTATGCAAGGAGACTCATTTTGTAATACAGGAGCTGCGTAGTTCGTAAAGTTGAAGTTACGATAAAAAGATTCATTTTAAATCTGAGTTCATCATTATTTCATCAGAAATCTAGAACTGGACGTTAAGTAGCCTAACTGACTACATGAAACTACTAGTTAGCTTGAAATACTCCGGCTCCGTACAAAGCGATTAAAGGGTGCCAAGTGTCCGATTGAAGCAAAAATGTACTATGATATTTAAAAAAAAATGCAGGTCTTAGAAATATAATCTAGACTTCAGTCTTCGCTTGATATGAATTAGACATTGATTCAAAAGAACACTACATCTCTTTAAAAAACTTGAATGGAAAGGAAACTCGTCGGCTATAGTTCAAATTCACAATATGCGTAGACAAAAGTCCTTTATATTTTAAATCAAATAAGGAAATTTCTTGCTAGTACTTACAAGCACTTTTCAAAAGATACCCATTTTGAGAAATAAATATACTTTTTTATTACTGAATATTAATTACCCAATAATATTATATTATTAAATATGTTAGGCAAAATAGAAATAAAAATAAAATTTATTTTTTGAAGTTAATAAAGTCTTTAATGCAAGTTTGAGAAAACCCTCTTCTAGCTGCGTTGCAATACCCAAATCCATTAACGATTAATTAGAAATAAATTAATTGAGAGTTTTATCCATTACCGTTGCGTGAAATATTTTGCATTTCACACTAAAAGAATAATAAATAAAATACCTTATAAATCGCAAAGCTGCTTGTAGTTAAAAGTAATTTACCTTGTCTTACCGTGGCAAAACTTCTTGGTCCCTTTCCACTTCCTCTATCATCAATTTCTCAAAAACTAAGATATAATAAGCTCCAGTTTTCAGTATTCGACACGTGCGTAGCATTCCTTCGCTCAGAGAATCATTGAACAAGATCATTCCTATTTTTCTCCAATAGCGAAAGCATTTCCAGAGATAAAATTGAATCGCTTTCCATATTTATTCGTTTTGTGGGCGAACTGATAAACACTCATAAAAATGTGTTTTCGCTGTGCGATAGATACCCTTTAAAAGTTGGGATTACTTTTCTCCGATAGAATTCAGATATTGTGCGACATATCTTATTATTTCGATCAAAAGCTTTCTGACAATGCGATAAAAATGATAATGCTATATTTTTCAAATAATATTTTATTACAATGAGGATTCTAACACCATCCCTTTCCGATACAATAAGCCTTTTCAGTTAAAATTAGAAATCGCGATAATGCCGGATGCAAAATTTTGAGAAAATAATGGCTATTCGTGATTTTTCAGCATACTTCGACCTGCATATATGATAAGTGTTTTGGCAGCTGCATGTGAAGTTTCACTTAGCTGGTACTTCAAGAGATTCCTAGAATTACAGCTGCGAGAAAGGCCGATTTGAATAAACTAGCAAGTCGAGCTCCCACACTGCTATACAATTTTTACTTCTATCTTTTCTCGAAAGGAAACTAAGTCCTTCTTCGTAAACATCGATTCCATCTTCAGGCCCACCAGCGGCCGAGCGGTAGGGACGCTGAACACTGGTAGTTCGGTCCGAGGTTCGAATCCCGCGAACGGGCTGGCTGCATGGGCGTTTTCGTGGTTTTCTCCATGTGTAACGTGTATACGAGCCAGTTTCCATTAGAAAGTCCTCCACGAAGGCATCCCTCCCTTTAGGCAGATAGCCCTCGTGTGCTTTGCCAAAATTCAATAACCTAACCTAACCTAACCGATTCCATCTTCTATTTTCTCCCTGGTGTTAGCCAAAAATAATTCCCATTCTCATAAGTGTCAGTGCAAATTTCAAAATGTGAAATCTGTGCATTTCAGTTTCGCAATACGTTCATGGCATTTTGGAGAATACGAAGTAATCCTAAAGCTCTCCAATTCTAAAACTGCAAATTTTATTTCTACGCTACTTGTGAATATAATTTTATTTACATCTTTGTTATATATTTAAATTAATTTTGAGCAAATAGTGCTGATTTATAGAAAATGCTCGTCGAAATGCTTACTTAAATGCAGACTTTTTCTTCCTTCATTTTCTCTGTTGAGCTGATTATGCTTGTCTTGGGGTAAGCATAATGCTTTTACTGTTTTACAACAAGGAAAGCCGCCCAACCGGTATAGTGGTTAGCGTTGCTGACTGCCGTGCTGAAGGGCTCGGGTTCGAATCCCGGAGAAGGGATGTTTGTAAATGTATAGTGTCGGTGTGGCATGGTGGCACTACAAATATGCGGGGAGCCGAAAGTCCTCCCCTGTGGTTTAGTGGAAGGGGAAAGGGATATGAGACCCTCGGACTCGTCACCCCCGGGGATGCTCTCCATCAAAATTGGGGCCGGAAAGGATCCAAATCGCACTGTCACCAGTTAGATACTCAAGGCTGTAGCCAATGACAGGCGTAATCTTGCGCTCCTTGACACGAGAATTCTCGTGGGCTTGGGCTGACTTTGTCAGAGAAATGAGCATGAATCACAACACAACAAGGAAAAATCTGTAGATGTAAATCTTTTGATAGGCACCTAAGCTACTCCTTGACAAATTATACGCTTAATTTCTTCACTACACTAAGCGGATTAAAATTCAAAATATGCATGTAATAAATATTCGTTTCTTATTACTTCACAATCTGTAACGGTAAATGACATGACCTTGAGAAGAGCATGAAATGTGTCGCCCCAATAACACATGAAACTTTTGTTCCAGACTCTCATGGTGTTCTTAAACTTTCACATACTCACGAACTTAATGGTCATCCCAAGTTTTCTTCCTTAAATGGAAAAGTTTAGGTTAGGTTATTTAATACGATAAAAGCGCTTTAAGTTTATCTGCTTTCGAAGGAATGATTTCTTAAAAAATTATCTAAGGACAATTCATACTCACGTTTCACATGGTGAGAACGCATCACGTTTCGCATGGTGAGCACAAATTGAGACAAACTACCAATATTCAGCGATTTTATTCACTCTTAATCTCACAATTCGTAGCGTGATGTATTCATTAATTTTTATACTTGAAAAATTACTAACTAGTGCAATGAAATAAACGTGAAAGCTAATCTCTTCACCCGCACTTTTTTCCCTGAAACAGAAAATTGAAAATTTATATTTCTAACTTCATTTGATAAAAATCAGCTGCTTAATATACGCTCACTAATTATTCATGGAGTGTAACCGTCGCGACTAGAAACTCATTTTGCGAACTTATTTAAATAAAACGCCTTACCGATTTTTCTTCTAAACTAACTATCAGAAAATTCTAAATGACGTGCCTTTATTTGCTTGCTTTTCTTGATAGCGATATAATTATTTTAATTATTTTTTCGTTCGTATATATTTTCTTTCTTTGCCACGTATTCAGAAAATCTGACGTTAATTCAAATGATCTTATATTTTTTGACTCAAAATTAAGCCTTAAAAAATATTTCTTCAATAACAACACTAAAGTCGCTATAATAGAAAAAGTGTTTCCTGAGACACTTCATAGCTAATGTCTTTGCATAATCACGTTCCTGTAAAAACAAATTTCTTCTTTTTTTTTCCTAAACCCTCAATAAAGTGCTTCCATTGTCATGTTTTAATGACCGAAGATGTTTTTTATTTCAGTTCTTAGGCTCCCAGTCTTCAATAAAAACATGCCCGGTTGAATGTTTCAAAAACCGCCAAGACGCCTAGTCGTCTACTACCGCCCAGACGGGAAAGGAGTTAGTGACTCTGACTGCCGTACCGAAGGACTCGGGCTCGAGTCCCGCAGAAGGCATGGATGTAATTTGGCCGTTCCTTTGTAGAAGGAAACTGTGGCCCACTTATTTGATGCTTCTGTAATAAAGAGACCATAGTTTTCGGCCTTAGTTGTGGCCAAAGCCTATAAATGGCTAGAGGAGGGCAATGGAAAAAAATATTTAAGAATCTCTTACATAATTTAAACGGAAACTTTTAGTTAATTTTCTTATAAATATTTTTCCTACGTATCTTTTTTTATACTTGGCCTTCTGCATATAAGACAAAGTTATGCTTTTATGACAGAAGTTTCAGTTGCAGATTCCAGTTCTCCAATCTAAATTCGGGATCCAGTAAATAATTTAGTGCTTCCTATAATTTTTCACCTATTAAATACTCTATTAAAAGCGCCTTAGACAAGTCTAGTGCTTTTCTCCTCAAGCGTGAATATATGCATTGTTATTGTTGTTTATTTTCCTTTCGTCTTGATACAGACCAATGAAATGCATTAACTTTCACAGCAATCTAATAAAGCACGTAACGTCAGTAATTTCATACATAAGACTGTAGAGTCATTGTGTATTTTTGATACGGGAGGCATGAAAAATGAGCAATGCCCTCTCCGGGACCCGAACCTGGACTTCTCGAATACGCACCGAGTGTGCTAACCGTTACACCACAAAGGCATGCAGAAAAGAAGGGAGAAAGTACCTTACAAGACATAGTGCGGACTGAACCAGGATTTCCACTAATGTTTTCTAAGTATAAATGACTGATGTTATAAACCTTGTCAGGACTTCTGCTTCTTCTAGTTGCCTTTGAAAACATAACTGGAGTCCTGAGTAGGAAGAGGGTGCTTACTCAAAGCAATGTTCGTGCGTGTGTAGAAGATACAACAAAGATAAGAAGGGTTAAAATTACCCTTTATTTCTCACAGCGTGCAGCTGTTCCCGCACTTTGGGATACAGAGACCAGCACTTAAGGTCTAAAACGTAGAAAATAAGAAATAAACTAGCTTCACTAAATAAGAACTAAACTTAGATGCTTTTCACAGAGAGTAGTAACGCGAACATTGGCCTTTTAACACTACGTATATAGTGAGCAAAATACAAAAAACTACAATACATCTTCAAATATCAGCATGAACTAAGTTCTGACATTAAAGGCAGACATAAAATGACTGAAAAGCACGTGCGTGGTAAAGCAGCGAGAAGTCTCTCTCTCTCTCTCTGCTAAAAGCCATATCTTAGATACTTATACAGTTTGCAACCTCATTTACATAAACAATTCTACTCGCGCTTATTCTGGACGGAAATGGAAAATAAGAGAGGATAGCAAAGTTTTAAAATAAAATAGAGGTTAGTAAAACTTAAAATCCTTACAAGCTTACTGGACAGTGACTAAAATTAAGCTCTAAATTATGAAGTGCTTTTTAAGCTTTAAAGTACTTCAATTTAAGTTTTATTTCTGTTTCAGTTTGACATGATTGACATAATTTCGTTTATATGATTTACAAATTTTAGTATCAAATTTCTTTTAACATTAGAACTTACTATGATTTGGAGCTGTTTTTAGTACTGAGTGAAGAAAAGCAGTATGAGGATAGCGTGAAAGAAGCTCATTGAGAAGTTTGCATTTTCAGCTAATGCTCCTTGCCATCCTAGAGAAATTTTCTTCTTGTTTATCGCATTCGGTTGGCAATCGCGAAATCCCGGTGAGGGTACTGTTGGTTTGTCCTGCTATGGGAAAAACTGATGACTCTACGTTCCTAGTAAGATTATAAGGTAATTCTCCCGCCTTCGTGGTGTAGTGCTGATCACTATCATCACGTTCAGCGCGTATTAGAAGGTCCGTGGTTCACGCGCCTGTCAAGGCATTGCTCATTTTTCATCTCTCTTGCTTTCAAAAAAGTACCCAATGTCTCTACAGTAGCTTCCGAAAAAAAAGGTGGTGGATGATGATTTTTCACCACCTGGATTTGTCGACTGGGTCCTCTAATCGCCACTCGCCCTTTAAAATGGGGAGTATACACTGACTACCAATAAGTATTTGGACACCTATGCAAATGACGATATCTGCGGTCCTAAGGTACGTCACGGACTCCGCCGGTATATATCGTGTAGGAAACAGCATCGGCCTTAGTCGCATGCAAGATGCCTCGCAGTTCGGAGCTCTCTGATTTCGAGAAAGGTATAATTATCGGGTATCACAAATGTGGCCGATCCTTAAGGGACATATCTAGCGATCTGAAGTACCCAAAATCGACAGTGGCCTATGTGATTAAGAAGTGGAAGGTGAGCGGTGATTGTCGGAATGTGCCCCGAGTCGGCAGACCAACGAAACTGGGAGATAGAGACTGACGAGTGCTGTCCAGAGAAATTCGGAAGAACCGCACCCAACCGATGGCCCTCATTCGCGATGAGTTTCAACAAGCATCCGGGAGTATTGTTTCAATGAATAACATCCGTAAGGAAGCACATCTGGTTGGTTTTCATGGTCGTGCTGCTGCCCATAAGCCTTTGATCACAAAGTCCAACCGCGCTGTTCGGTTAATATGGTGCAAAGCACATCGAAATGGGACCGTAGATCAGTGGAAACGGGTTCTTTGGAGTGAAGAATCAAGGTTCACCCTTTACCGTTCGGAAGGCAGGGTCTGGGTCTGGCGTCTACCTAGAGAACGTCTCCTGCCAGAATGCATTGTGCCAACAGTCAAGTTCGGCGGAGGTGGAATTATGGTCTGGGGGTGTTTCTCCTGGTATGGGCTGGGACCCTTGGTCCCCATTCATGGTAAGCTCAACTCCGATGCCTACTGCACTATTTTGAATGACAATGTGCTTCTTACGTTGTGTCAGTTTTACGGGTTGGACCCCTGTACTTTCAGGACGACAATGCCAGTTGTCATGTTTCGATGTTAACCAAGGCTTGGTATGGTGCCAATTTAATTCATCAAATGGACTGGCCTGCCCAGAGTCCAGACCTGAACCCTATCGAGAACCTCTGGGACGAGTTGCATCGCCGAATTCAGGGGTGCATTACCCGTGCAAAATCGGTGACGGAACTTCTATGTCTTCTCCAAGCCGAGTAGAAGAAAATAGCACTAGCTGTCATACAAAGACTTGTGGAAAGTATGTCCCGGAAGGTCCACGCTGTAATTACCTCTCGTAGAGGCTCTACCAACTATTGATTTTGAATAAAGTTTGTTTTTCTTTTCTATCACAGGTGTCCAAATACTTATTGGTAGTCAGTGTATAAGGTATTTCTGCCTCCTTCTTAGCATGCCTTCGCGGAGTGGTGGTCAGCACGCTCGGCGCGTATTTAAGAGGTCCGTGATTCAGTTCCGGCGCAGACATTGCTCATTTTTCATCTCTACTGCTTTCGAAAAAATACCTAATGTATCTACAAAATTGTAAAATCTTTTAATTCCCTAATTATTTATGATCAAAACAACCACTGCATAACTAGCAAAAGCAAAATAAAATATCGCGAATTTTATTCTAAGTTATTTTATTTCTTCTTAAATACCAACATTTAAAAATCGATTCCTCTAGGTGGCATCTTAACTATTTAGACCACGCAGACATTTTCTTTAATTTCTTTAGAGCTAGTACATACAAGGGCCTCGAAATGGATGCGTTTCTCGCTTTCCAATGACCTGTTCCTTTGATCCCTTCCTTTAACAACCTCAACTACTTCCTTCGGCGCTTGGTTAACTTTTTCAACCCATTTCATGATGTTTTCCATAAAAGGAAATGATAGTGTTGCTTTTGGTTTGATCTTGAATTAGATTTTAGATCAGGTCCACGAACTTTATTTGGCCAAGAGAGAGATGGTAACTTCTCATTAGCCAAGACTTGAGCACTTTATAGGAGACAGTACTGTGACACGTGCCGCCCAACACCGAGGTAGTGGTTGGGCGACGCTGACTGCCGTACCGAAGGGCCCGGGTTTGAATCTCGGAGAAAGCATGGATGTTTGTAAACGTATAGTGTCCGTGAGGCACGGGGACATTCTAAATACGAGACGAGCGGAAAGTCCTTTCGAGTTGTTGGTGGTGGGAAGAGTGGCGGAAGATCCTTGGACCCGTCCTCCCGAGGTGTTCGTTATCAAAATTGAGGGCGAAACTAAGCAAAGTCGTACTGTCAACTGTGTGGTGCTCAAGGCTATTGCCAACGGCAGAAGCGGTCTTTCACTCCTTGCTACGATGAATTTCGTGGACTTATTCTGATGTTATTGTCAGACAAGTGAGACAACTCACAACAACGATGACACAACTCTTCCAGTTTTAATGGATAGAATCCAAGGGTCTCCTACTTCTTCCTTCCTACCAAAACTCCTCGCTAGAACTTTCAACGTAATATCATACCACAAAGACACTGTTCATTTGCAAACATCCATGCTCTTTTCCAGGATTCAAACCCGGTTCTTAAGATATGTAGCCGGCGCTACTAACCATCGTACCAATCAGAGAGGCAGGTAAGCTTCAATTTCAAATAACGATATTTCTTAATGTTAAGTTTTCGAAAGTATAGAGTAGATTATTAACAATTCTGAACTATAAAACTGTATTTGAAAGATAAAAATAGTATTTGAACTATTTCGGGTTTTCGACAGGGCTCTTGTCTCTAACTTATCGAATAAAGTCAAGAAGTCGATAATTCTTAATATTTTTATCAGTTAAGTACATTATCAATCCCAAATTTAATATGAACTAAATGCATTTCTGACCAAATGCTTAGTTAATTGCATTTTGAAACGGATATCGACGCTTATTTTATTAATTTAATACTGATCCAAATGTTTTATTCATTTTAGTTTACCTAATAAATGTGCTCATGAAAAGTGTCTTGTGACTTAATGAGTAAGTCTAGTATTTCTTGGTAATAATATTAATA